>VZTV01072130.1:0-55463 GCA_013400875.1 Anhinga rufa | reverse complement strand
ATAATAATAATAATAATTTCCTTCAGAACAGAGAAAAAGGCCATTTTTTGCTGCAAGTTAGGTGCCAGTTACAGTTTTCTCCATTTGAACTGAGTTTCTCAGTAAGATTTCACCTGAGAAATTCAGACTATGCCATTGTAACTCAGGTCTCTTATCGCAGGTTTTTTTTAATGATCTAGGAATTTATAAAAATTTCCATGATTTCTTTAAGAATTAACATTTGGGACATATATGCCCTGGAAGCCTTCAACTTATTTAAGTCCACATAGAAGCTTTAGCACTGCTTCAGTAAATAAACACAGAAGTAACAATGGAAACATGAATTTTGCATGTGAAAGTCAAAACATGTTGTCATCTGCTTATTGCCAGCTATACATGGGTAAAGTACATAAGTATAAGCCTCAGTGCTTAGTTGCTAAAGGGGATGAATTCTTGCTCAAAGGAAGGAAAGAAACTACAGAGAATAGCAAAATACTGCTGACAAGAGATGCCATTAATACTATTATATGCATTTCTATTGAAACGCATCTGTTTACTAAAACAGATATTCTGACGTATAACAGAAGACATTCTTTGTTTTGCATGCATGAAAAACGCAAAGGATGTGAAGAAAGCCAAACCAAAAATAAGTATATTCTTATAATTATCAAAAACAAAACAACATAAGACCCTTCCTGCATTTATTAAACCCTATAAAGCAGAAAATCTTCAGCAAGTTTGTTACAAAGGATGTGTTCAAGAGAACAACCAGCCTTTATTGCAAATGTTTAATTATGTTCAAAGCAAATTTGTGCTGTGTTTGTTCTGGAATATGGCTTCCATCTCAGTTTGTGCAAATTTTGGGTAATGTGACTTGGGTAATATTATCGGTTAAATACTGGCATAAAGCTACTAGTAATGTTGTTACTGACACATCTTTGAAATATTGACCTTTTGCTGAGAAAAAGGAATGTTACCTTCAAGTAAAACAAAAATGAAAGTAATAGAGTATCTCTAAGGTACAGGTGAAAATATGAAATTGAGAATTCTGAAAAAAAAAATTATTAGCCCAGATCCTAATACTTGCGAGGAATTATACAAGGAAAGTAGGAGGGTTGTACCCTCAAGTATCAAATGCATGTAATTTCCCACTGAAATTGGAGACCATTTTTATATTTCATGGAACTCTTGTATGAAGATAAAAGCATCCTTTCTGCCCTGTTTGGTATGTGCTATATGACTATGTTGTACCATCGCATGATATTGCTTTCTTTAAAGAATTTATTTTTTCCTAACATATTATAAGAATTGATCAGAGTATGTGCTGATCTGATCAGGAATTTAATTGACACTGCCTCATCTTGTTCTTTAAACTATGTGATCCAGGCTAGGACTATAATTGACTTCTTACTGTCTGTAACAATCAGTAGCAAGTTTCCAAACCAAGCAGTCTTAAGGGTTGCAGCAGAAAATCCAATTCAAGTAAAAACATTACCAAGATTTCAACCATTACAGTTTGACTTGTTTGCTGCAGAACAGAATGCAGATCAACGGCTTAGACATTGATCATGTAACAAGTGTATTTTTAAATACAAATTTTGGTGAGAGTATCTTAGTATAGCTAAGTAAGTCAGTGAGTAATTGCTCTTAATGCTTTTCTTTTTAATTCAGTTCCTTATAAAGCGTTGCTTGTATGGCAAGGTACCTGGGTGCTCTCAGTTAGAGCAACTGCCACCTCTGGAGAAAGCCATTTGCCTTATAAGTGTTCATTATTCACGGGTATAAATCTTAAGTGGCTGTTGAGGGAAGAGTTGCTTCTGCTGCTGTTGATTATCTAGATGGTTGCTAGGCTTCTCTTTACTTTAGGCTTTGTAAAACTTTAATCACACAGCAAATACAGAAGGAAGGAAAGGAAATTAGGAGAAATAAGTACGTGCTTAGTATATTTCCATTCTGAACTCCCAGGATTCGGCAAATACTTTACTGGGACACATGTGCCCCAGAGATGTGTCATCCTGCACAGCTGCTTAGGCAGGGTAGGATGAACAGAGCAGTGCCTGGAACAGCAGCAGATCTCCGTATGACTGTTGTGCACCACGTGATGTGCCTGAGGGGCTGGGTAGACTTCTTATATGAGATGTTCTGTTTGAATGTAAGATGCAATTGCAATAAATCTGAGTCTATTCCTGTGCTGCTGTAGGAACTGTATGATGTAGCCCTTATCACAGGTTACTGCCATTAAGATTATTTACGATAGTTTGATCTGATTTGTCTACTTTTAATTTCTAGGCTACTTTTCCCCACTTGTTCCTGTGCAAACAATGCTGGTTACAGCAAAAAGTTTTTCCCTTGTTTAGTGTTTATACCCTTAATTTATTTTTGGAAGATAGCCATATCCTTTTACCCTCCCTTTGTTAGACTGGGTAAGTCACACGCTTATAGTTTCTCTTATCACTGTGGCTTTCTTTTCTTTGGCCCTGCTAGCAGCATGCCTTTGCATCTCTTCCAGTTTGAATTCATTGTTCTTGAACACGGTTATCCAGAATGTCTTTACTTGTTCATCATGGTAATTTAGTCTCAAATAACTGAAAACTGAAGCTAACATGTCTGTGCAAGAGATAAATGACTGAAACATTTCTGTTGTTTGGTTTCTCTATGTAATAACTAACCTAGCTAAGTAAGCTGCTTTGTGTAATTTCTGTATTCTCTGTATTTATCTTATTGGCTGTAACTGCTTAATTTCTGCAATACGCACCTTCTCGCTTCACTAAAACCATGGAAGAAGATGTTTTGATACCAGTCACTATGGACCAAAGCCTGATCTCACACCAGACTATTTGTATGGCTAAAACATTGCTGTCTGCAATGAGGGTTTTTTTCCCAGTCTCACTCATAGCTGCAGGCTCCTGACGGTCCCCATGGGAGCCATGACAGAAGTCTTTCTGGAGAAGTGCTGTTTGAATACTCCACTGTCCAATCTATATTGAAATGTTTGCCATTTCCAGTGACCTGGAAATTAAATACTGGAGGGAGGCTCACTGGATTAAAAAAGTACTGAGAGAGATACAATGGCCAAGTTTTCTCTGGCTGCTGAAGTTGATGCTGCTTCAGCGACACCTGGGGTTTTTTTGCTGAGGGACTTTGGGATTGCAACAAAGTATGAGTTTATGCTAGGAAATTTCATTAATCTTGTATTTCCGGTCAAGATCAATGTATTTTAATGGAACTATTAAAAAAAAAATATTCAAGTATATTCCACAAGGGGACATAACATGGAACAAGCTTTCCATTTAGAGTGTAAATAGAATAGTAGGAAAAGTATTTTTCCTTTTAATTTAACTAGGCAAATTTGAGAAATTCAGTCCACAGTATGTTGGCTAAAACAAAAAACCAGACCAACATCCTACTAGGCAATGTATTTCATGTTTTCCTCTCCCTGAAGCTGTTGGGCACAATCCATACTGGAGTCGCCTCTACTATGTGATTTTCATGGTGAAGTAGAGTACACTCATTAAATGTGCAGATAGCAGGAGGGCTAAAAGCACACTGAAAGAGAGGAATAGAAAATGATCCTGACGGTTTGGGGGAATGCTTTTAAAGAACTGGGTTGCAATTGAGTGTAGTGATCAGCATAGGATGGCAAGTGACAAGTCAAAAGCAGTTCTGCAGGGAAAAAAAAAAGTCTGGAAGAACAGTGGATGACAAATGGAACGTGAGTTAGCGATACCCTGCTATTTGGGGGTAGAGGAAAGGCAAGCATCATAGTGGCTGTGGAAACAGGAATACAGTTGACAAGAAGAGAAGTAATGTTTCATGGTGGGAAGGGTGAGGGCAGACATAGTAACGGTCTTCAGGAACATAAAAAGTAGCTATAAGGTTGAGCAGATTAGTCTCTCTGAGGAGATTAACTTTGACAGCATGATACAGTTTGAAATGGTAATGGAATAGGTCATCATTGGAGGCCTCTGAGCACAAGTTATCTCTCAGGAACGATACAGAGAGTTGATCCTGCACTGGGACAAAAGCTAATCTACATGGCCTCACAGGAACTATCTGAGCTCTGTTTTCAGATGAGTTCATTACTTTAGGAGTCTCATTTTGTTATTTTATGCACAGCGGATTGTGTTTTTTTAAAAAACTTGTAGGATGTTAAAAACCCCCACATTTGATCAGCATCATAAGAGATTTATTTGCTTACCATTTCATTGACATGAATGATACTGCTAGAAGTGTGCATCACCATCAGTTTCTCTGGAGTGGTGATATAGAAGACAACAATCTTACGATGTTTTGGATTTTGATGGGAACGAGGTTGTATTTAAAATACTGATATCCCCTGCTGGAGTATTTGGCATGGCTATCATAACATTTGTATAAGTCAGAGCTCAGAGTATCTGACTTAAATGCCAAAGGATTATTCAGATAATATACTACATTTACATAGTGCTAGTTTACATGGTTCTAGAAGCAAAGATTGATTGACATTTGTGTTTGTGTTACTTCTACAATGTGAAAGATCTGGAAAGGGGACACTTGAGAGAAATGATGTGTGATTGTCATCTCTTGAGTGTAAGAAAACAGTACAGAGTCACAAATACTCAAGCAGAAAATGAAAATATTTTAAGTGTTGGTCCATTCAGAGCTGGGTGCTTTCTACATCCACGTCTAACAGTCTGGGTGCTTTCTACATCCACGTCTAACAGTATGTAAGCATCAGCAGAGAACAATGTTTGTTATTCTGATGCTTCATGTATATGTTATGGAGCAAACCCATTTGTTTCCTTTTGATTTTTGCAATCTCATTTATGGGCTCGTTGCCCATATAAACTGTTTGCTAGGACAGAGTAGTAAATATTTTTCTGGGTTAAAATATATCTTGCATAAATACACTGGTGTTTTATTTATGGTAGTTTAATACTGCTGAGTCTGTATTTATATTCTAGAAGAGATGGTCTTTTTGTGATTTCAAAGAAACTGAGCAGTAGAATTGATTAAAATGGAATTGTAGCTGAACCAAATAAGCTAAATAATGGAAACCACTCCAAAGAGCAATGTGTCCTTCCCATTGCTACTGTGGAAAGAAATGCCACATATTAAAGTATTGAATGCACATGGTTGTTATGTGTAATTTGGCAACCAGCTAGAATCACTAGACTTATCATATACTCAACTTTAAGCTGCTGCCAAGGAGAGTTTGATAAAAGGAACAGAAGGATGATGGACAAAGAGGTTGAAAATGGAGATGATACGGTTAAATGCCAGTAAAGAGAAGCAGTTTTTCCTAGTCACACATGTGAACTTGACCCCAGCGTGTCAGAAATGCCATCTATTGATAATAGCTTTGAAATTTTGCCTGTTCTTAGAAAAAGCAATGAGAGCTCTTTTCAATTTCAAATAAAAATCTTTGCTCAGGTATTGTATCCTTCTTGTCTTTAGACCTGTGTTCTCTCCCTACCTCTCTGCTCCATGCTATCCTTTTTCTTCACCCCTAACTGCTTGGCCCAGCACTGGAAGCCAGTTCATCCTTCTGCCAGTCCCTCTCCCATTTCTGGGACTGCTGTGCAAGGATTTGTGTTGTCTGTAATGAAAATAAGTTTCCACATGCCTAATTCAGCCTTAAGGACCTTGATGATCCCACCAGCTCTAGTCTAGAAGGAAATGATAGACTAGAAAAGGCTTGACCACTAGAAAGGAATCCTCCTTCCATGTGGCTGACAGGACATTTTTGTATACCTAAGGAGTGGGATAATTTTCCTAGCAGACTACCAATAATGACATAAAACCCCTTCTTGGATCAGGAACCATTTAGAATGCTGTAGTGAGCAGAACTCAACTCTTCAGCTGTTGAAAAAAATGATAGATATAAGAATATTAATATTTTTTAAAAATCAAAATACATCTGTTAATGTTAGGATGCAAAAAAGGTTAGTCCTGATCAGAAAAAAATGCAGCATTCATGAATCAGGAAGGCATTACTCTGTAGACTCATGCTTAGGACACCCAGCTCTACAGGTAATTCACATGTCCTTCATGCCTGTTATCCTGTCAGTTCACTCACCAGATTTTGTGGAGCAAAGATGTGGTTCTTCTCCAGGTTTAGTTGCTTTCATGTGCTTTGCAATCTTCACTCCCCTTTGAAAGTGGACTGATGTTTAAGTGCTTAGCTGAAAACAAAAATATTCTTTAAGCAGTTCAGACAGACCCACTTTACACAGCTTTTGAGCCTTATTTTAGTTGGTTTTGATTACCATTCAATTTTCTACATTGTGCAAGAGTTGGAGAGCAATTGCAGAGGAGAAACGCTGTATGGCTGATATCCCATAGGGTTGCTAGTGTTTGAAGTTTAAAACAACAGATTTTACAAATACTGTGACAGATTATGAAATCATTCAACTGCTTCCTAGATAATATTCCATACATATGGCTTATGTTTTCACCTCACACATAAGGACATAAATGTGAACAGTGCTACATGTACTGGTATTTCATGCCTCTTAGGACACGTCCAGTTTCTGATACTGAGCTTGTAGCCTACAAAATGGTTGTAAAAAGGTCTTGCAAATGTGTAATATTGTTTTTCCTTAAAACATCCATGTGATGCCCTCCTCCATCAAATTTGCAAACCCAACATTGATGTGAAGACAACATAGATTTCGGAATTGCTGACCGCCGTGCTTGCAGTTGTGAAGTGCCATGGGTAGCTGGCATCTCTGCAAAACATTTGAAACGTATGTGAGTATGGGAGGGAGTTGGTACTGAGATCCTGTTGCTGTGGTGTATCTTAAGAAAGGAGGATGTTTTTTTCTTATCCAGTTAACAGAGGGAAAAAAATCAAATTTGCGTGTCATTTAGTGGATTTAATCATTAACTTTTTAACGGCAGATACTGTGTTGTCTGCATTCAACAGGATTTCATATCCTGACTTGCTATATGTGTTCACATATCAGGCAAGTTTTAACAACTGATATGTTAGATCAGATGTTTGTACAGTTAGGCACAGGCCTCAAGGTCTTTGTCTTCATCTTGGTAGTCAGTGTTGTGCCCCAGAGAACAGCAGCAGCAGCTGTCGTTTCCGTGCTGTACTTTGGTTGAGGTTGAGGTTGCAGCATTCAGTCAGCTGAGGTGGAGGCAGAGACGCGTGGGCTAAGTGTATAAGGTGGGTGAAGGTGGGAAGCAGCAGCAGTGGAGGGGGCAAAGGCAGTTGTTTGCTGCTGAGACAAGGGGTGTGGTGGAGCAGCCTGTGGTATGAGGAAGAGCTCCTCATGGCCCGTGGGATCTCTGTTGATTGAGAGCACTGCATGGGATGAGTTTGACTGAAAGCTTTTATTGGTAAAAGTGTTTTCTTGGGAGAGGCATCCTTCTGGGTCTTAGCTGGGCGGGGAACACTGGCAGCGGCATCAGCGTCAGCTCGTTCTCGTCTCCTTGTGTCCCACGAAGTGACGTGCCGGGCGAGAAGGGAAGTGGTCTGCTGCGCTGGTCCCTCCGCTTGGCCTCCCACAGCCGTGTCCTTCAAAAGAGCAGGACGCTGCGAATACTAAAAAGTGGAAAGAAAGGGAGGAGTTACAGGGGCTGTGGCTGCAGGTGTTCAGGAGGAGGCAGCGGGGCAGGCAGCTATGCCTGAGGACCAGCCGCCTTCTTTCTCATCCAACCTCTTCCTAACTCCACTGCATGAGATGTGCAGCAACAAGGCAGCCTTCCAAAACCTGCTGAAGGGAACCCCTCAGGAGCTAAGGCACCTTGTTGCTCCCCAAAAGCTCTTGTGCTGTGTCTGTAAGAGACGTTCTTCCTTCCTTTGGCTTTTATTCTGTTGTCACTGAGAATGCCCCTTACTCCTCGTTGTCCTTTGCCTGTCTTGTGCTTTCAAACAATGCCCTGAGATGTGGTGTCTGAGGGTCTGTGCTGGCTTCATTGCAGTGCCGGGGCTGTGGGATCTCTGCTGAGCCGAACCACGAGCAGGAGGGTTCCCTGTGCTGAGCGTGGGCTCTTCCCTCAGGGTTATGGCAGATCCTCCTGACACACAGCTCTGGGCCCTGCTTCCTCAAAAGGCTTGGATGCTTTTTGAGGAGGCAGCATTGCATGCTCTGCCTGCCATGGTGTTTGGGCTGTTTGAATTTTAGGTGGAGGTGGCATTTGCTGTACCTCGCTCCTGCTTGTCAGGGTCTCACCTTTTTCCTGCACGTAGCAACTCAAATCCCTCATTCACTTTAGTGATTGGCAGTGTGTGCGTGATCAGCAAGTCTGAGTTGAATTTCTTCTCCAAATAGCTGGAAACTAATTTGGGGATACAATCTCTCATCTTCCAACCTAGAAACAGGAGAAAGCACCCACAGTGAATAATCAGAGAAATGCTGTTTTGGTAAGGTAATGTTGACAGAGTTTGCTGGTGCCAACAGCGTAGCAGCTCTCCTGTGAGCAGAATATTAGAGCTGACCAGGGCTTGTCCCATCTACCAGGCTGTGCTGACTTGTAAAATATACTTGTGGCTGTGCCCTTGTAAAGCGCAGTACTACGTCATGGAATGCAACAAAATTAATAGGATGATGCTAAAAATGTGAGAGGGTCCCTTCTTTGAGCTGGGAGTATAGCTGGAAAGAGTGAGAAGATCTCTGAGCTGCACCAGCCCATCTTCTGGCATAAGACAGAAGCACTTACGTTGCAGTGAAATGCAAGCTGAGATCAATTGCTGGGTGTTAAGATGAGTGTGTATGAGAGTGGCCACCCCTGAAAGGCCAGGTAGCAGGTACAAGTGTAACAGAGGGGTGGGAATGGGGGAGAGCAAGGGAGTGGGAGAGGGAAAAGAAGAGTCTGGTAGTGGAAGGAGAGAGCAAGGTACAACAGGAAGGTGTTAGTGGGGCAACAAGGAATTGCTTTCATGGGACATTTATGACCTTCCTACACATACTGTAGGGTCAGGACTGCGCAACCAATACTGGTGCCTTTATCTTGTGAGAAATTTTCCTCTCCTTCAGAGGAGAGTGGTTTTGTCCTTGTTTTAGTCTCTGGTTAGTGTAGACAGTTGTGTGTGTTGAACTGTATGAAATAGTTACAGGTTTATTAGCATGTTTAATGCTATAGTGGAAATGCAGCGCTCCTGTTTAATTATGGGTTTTGTTGGGTTTTTTGTTTTTGTTTTTGTTTTTCTGGAAAGCCCCCTCAAAGAGGCTTCCTGGGACATTGCCAAGCTTGAAATATTCTTGGTGACCAAGAGGTTAGTGAATAATGACCATGAGGAAAAGTATCTTTCGTCCTACAGCTGAGGACATTGCTCAGGTGGGAAAACTCATTTTCAAGGGGAGAAATATTCATATGCCCTGAAGGAAACCTGTTCCACAGACACACTAGTGACAACTGACATGGAGAAGACTGAGGTACGCAACAATTTTTTTGCCTCAGTTTTCAATGGTAATCTCTCTTCACACATCTCTCAAGTCCCTGAACCTCAAGGCAGGGTCAGTGGGAATGAAGTCCCTCTCATAAGAAGTGAAGATCAGGTTCAAGACCACCTCAGGATCCTGAACATATATAAGTCCATGGGACCCCATGAGGTGCATCCCACAGTCCTGAGGGAATTGGCTGATCTAGTTGCTATGCCACTCTCCGTTACATTTTAAAAGTTGTGACAGTCAGGCGAAGCACCCAGTGACTGGAGAAAGGGAAACGTCACACCCTTTTTTAAAAAGGGTGAAAGAGGGACCCTGGCAATACTGACCAGTCAGCCTCACTTTCATGCCTGGTAAGACCATGGAACGGATCTTCCTGGAAGATATGTCGAAACATATGGAAGACAGGGAGGTGACATGGCTTACCAAGGGCAAATCATGCCTGACTAACCTAGCGGCCTTTTACAGTAGAGTGACTGCATCAGTGGACAAGGTAAGAGCTATATATGTCATCTACGTAGAGTTCTGTAAGGCCTTTGATACGATCCCCCACAACATTCTTGCTGCTAATTTGGAGAGATATGGATTTGACAGGCGGACTGTTAATTGGAATTGGCTGAATGACTCCATCCAAAGAGTCAATGGCTCAATGTCCAAGTGGAAACCAGTAAGGAGCAGTGTTCCACAGGGGTCTGTACTGAGACCAATACTGTTTAATATCTTCATCAACGACATTAACAGTGGGGTTGAGTACACCCTCAGCAAGTCTGCAGATGACACCAAACTGAGTGGTGCAGTTGAGGGAAAGGATGTCATCCAGAGGGACCTTGGCAGGGAACCTCATGAAATTCAACAAGGCCAAGTGCAAGGTCCTGCACCTGGGCTGGGGCAATCCCCAGTATCAGTATAGAGTGGGGGATGAATGGAGTAAGAGCAGTCCTACAGAGAAGGACGTGGGGATACTGGTAGGTGAAAAATTGGATGTGAGCCGGCAATATACACTTGCAGCCCGGAAAGCCAGCCATATCCTGGGCTGCAGAAAAAGAAGCGTGGCCAGCAGGTTGAGGGAGGTGATTCTCCCCTTCTACTCCACCCTTGTGAGACCCCCACCTGGAGTGCTGTGTCCATCTCTGGGGACCCAATACAAGAAAGACATGGACCCCTTAGAGTGGGTCCAGAGGACGGCCATGAAAATAGTCAAAGGGCTGACACCTCTCCTTTGAGGAAATGCTGAGAGTTGGGTTTGTTCAGCCTGGAGAGGAGTAGGCTCTGGGGAGACCTTATTGCAGCCTTTCAATGCTTAAAGGGGGCTTATAAGAAAAATGGAGAAAGACATTTTACAAAGACTTGTAGTGACAGGACAAGGGGCAATGTTTTTAGACTGAAAGAGGGTAGATTTGGATTGGACACAAGGAGGAAATTTTTTACAATGAGGGTGGTGAAAGACCGGAACAGGTTGCCCAGAGAAGTTGTGGATGTGCTGTCACTGAAAGTGTTCAAGGTCAGGTTGGATGAGGCTTGGAGCAACCTGTTCTAGTGCAAGATATCCCTGTGCACAACAGAGGGGTTTGACTAGATGGTCTCTGAAGGTCCGTTTCAACCCAAACCATTCTGTGATTCTATGATATGGGAATGACCATGAAAGGAAGAGAAGGAAATGTCTAAAATGTTTTCTTGAGTTTCATACCTCCAAGCAGAGTCGCCTTCCATGTACGCCCAGTCAGCAGAAGCATAGGATCGACGGAAATCACTGAACCAGAAGCTGGTACCCCAATCATCACGCATATGCCAGTGTTCATATTGCAGGAAGCCAGGGCAGCAATCTGATGGGACAGGCAGGTGAATTAGAGAACATGCTGATGAGTTTGTCAGAAAAGCATTCTTTCTATGCAGTCGTTTGCCCCTCCCTGGTAATTTGAAAACACCTGAACTTGGAGAGCTCAGTGCCTGTCCTGAGACTTGTACATCATTTTCTCCCAAAGCCAATAGACTGCCTTTCTGGGCAAAGATGTGCCCAGCAGTGCGGGCAGCAGGCAAGGAACTGCCCGCCAGGATGAATTTTGCCCTGGCAGGAGTCTGTGAACGAGCTGGGAGGGAAGACACATGCTGAAATGCCACCTACCACGGTATCCACATGCCCAATGACCTCAAAGGAGTAGTCTACACCGTGGCCGGTCATCTCAATGAGCACCTCCTGGATGGGCTTCTTGAAGTCCCGAGGACTGATGCAGTCGGTGGCTCCCAGCTCCTTGGCCTTGGCAAACTTGTCCTTGTTGATATCAACGGCGATGATGCGGGAAGCTCCAGCCGCCTTGCAGCCCATGACAACAGAGAGGCCAACTCCTCCGATGCCAAAGACAGCACAGGTGGAGCCTGGTTTTACCTGCAGAACATGGGGCCCTGTGAGTCTCCAGCATGAAGAGGAGGTTTCCGTTGCACAGGGTTGGTGAGGGTGTGAGGTTGACTGTGGGGTGCTTGTACTTGACACGCCTGAATGCCAACCTTGGCGGTGTTGATGGCAGCTCCATAGCCTGTGGGAAGCCCACAGCCAAGCAAGCAGACTTTGTCCAGAGGTGCGGCAGCATCTATCTTGGCAACGGCATACTCTGGGATCACGGTGTATTCTGCAAAGGAGCTGACCCACAGGAAGTGGTGGATCTGCTTCCCTTTGCAAGTGAACCGGCTGGTCTTGTCAGGCAGCAGGTTTTGTGGTTCAGAGACACTGTTGGGAGGTACATGTATTTGTTTTTCATCAAGTAAAGCACCCATGGGGGTGTCAGACTTGTTGAGAGACAGCCAAACCCATTTAGGTGTAGGGGAAGAAGAAGCAAACTCACTGGGACTTCAGGCAGTAGTTGGATTCGGGATTCAGGCAGAAGCTGCATTCCCCACACTGTGGGAGGCAAAGGGGGATGACTTTGTCTCCTGCAACAAAGCAGATCCCTGTTAGGTGTCTCTCGCTCAGCAGGCCCTGAGGTTGCTGCCTGTGGATTGCCTCTGCTGAGCTTTCTGATGGCAGCATCCTACCATGAACCCTCTGCTTTCTCTGTCAGGACAAAATGCCGAGAGCCCTGCTCGTGTGCATGCGGAACAGACCAGGAAAGTGTATGTGACAGTCCAGTGCAATGAGTGTGCACTCAGGTTTTGAGCCACGGATGCAGGAGCAGGGGGGAATTTCTGAGCTCATCCACTGAGCTGGCTCCTGGGCATGTGTTTGTGTCTCACCTGGTTTCACAGAGGTCACTCCTTCTCCAACACTCTCCACAATCCCAGCTCCTTCGTGGCCTGGGATAACTGGGAAATCCACATTAGGAAAGTAACCTTCCAAAACGTGGTCATCTGTGCGACAGATGCCAGTGGCCACAATCTGTTTGGAGAGGAAAGAGCAGATGAGCTTTAGAAATGGTCTGACCTCTGTTTAACTCAGTTGGTGGAAGGATTTTTCATAGGGCTTCTCTGGACAGTTAAGTCCTGTTCATGGACACAGATCCCTGACAGGTATATTCAAGGTATAACTACAAGAAGAGCAATTTCCACAGGGCAGAAAAAAAATACTGAAATGTTTTTTTTACCTTGATACGGACTTCACCTGCCTTTGGAGGTGCAACCTCCACCTCCTCAACAGAGAGTGGCTTGCCTGCGGCCCAGGCAACAGCAGCTCTGCATCTGATAACCTGGAAGCAACAGAGGGGATTACGCTGCATGGGAATGTTTGCCTTTGGCACACGGTCGGGGATGGTCATCTTACAATCACCTAAAACAGAGCTGCATGGTGCGTGTCTCTGCACACTGGAGCACGCGCTGCTGGAGCCACACCACTGTCCTGTGCTGTTTCCTGGGGGACTTGCTGGGTGGGTAGGACGTGGTGGGAGAGCAGAAACACAGGAGTGCCCAACTGTATGTGAAGCCAAGTGATGTTCAGTAAACACTGGTGAGTGTGAAGTGTGAAACGGAAGGATGAAGTGACCAGTCCGTAGAGGATAAAGCTTGTCTGGGAGCGTGGACCTGGAAAAGCCCACCTGCCTTGTGCCTGTGGGAGAGGGCTCTGGAGGTGACCCTGGGGCAGTGGGGCCAAGCTGCTGCAGCCCAGGGGAGGCTGCAGGCCCTGCTGGGGGGAGCGGGGTATCCTCCCACAGCGCTTAGTGCTCATGCCCTGCCCGGCCTTCGGCTGGTCTCTGCTCAGGGGAAGGTGAAGGCGGCTCTGGCCGCCACAAAGTACCAAGTGAGTTCCGAGCTGACTTTTGGCAGGTGAAGAGACTGGTGTACTGGGCAGATTTGGCATCAACACGTGCGCTTCTGTATCTTAAGGCCAGAAGGACAGCACTTCTAGTACTGGTGGAAATGCCCGTTAAGAGCTTTGCTGTCGATATAAGATACTGGGCTGAAGGTACCTAGAGAGGGTACTCTAAGGGGTTAAGGAACAGTTCCCATCTGGCTGGCAACTGGATAATTTTTACCCTTGCCAAAGGGATGACTTGTGTGTGGCAACTCCCAAACCCCAAGCTGATAACCCCAGAGCTGGTTTGATGTCAGCAAAATTCAGCTTGCAGCTTGAAAGTGGTGTCGCTAGGGAAAAGATTGGAGGCAAGAGATCAGTGGCTGCAAGACTGCACCTCTGAAGAGCTGTGTGCCCCTGCCAAAGCAGGAGTGCAGAGTGGGGGTTGAGCAGGAGGGTGTTTTTCAGACCGGTATAATTCGGTATTTCATTCCTGAGCTGCTGGGCAGAACACGAGAGGAATGCCCTACCTAACGCAGGTGCCGACACGTGCAGTTAGGTGAGAGGAGAAACTCGTGTAATTCAAAGGAGCGTGGATGGGTTAGGGGAGTAAGGGCAGAGGAAAGAGGGTGCACAGGCTGAGCCATTTGCAGAATATTCCCCAAGAGCCAGGCACCTTGGAAAGGAAGATGGGAAACGAGTTGTCCTTACTTTTCCAGAAGTGGCCATGTGGTCTTAGCAGAGCTGTTGCCGTCGCTGCAGCAGGCTGGAGGGAAGCTGCCGCCCGTCTGGCCAAAGCCCTGTGTTGTGAAATGGCCCGGCCGTGGAGCCGGAGCGCTCAGGAGGCCTGGCGTGGGACCGTGGCCGGAGAGTAGGGAGCAGTGGTTATTCTGTGTTCGGCGCCAGACGCTGAGGAGCACAGCGAGTGTTGGGTGGTGGAGCTGGACAGCGCAGGGAGATGCCAATGGGCGGCAGTCACACTCCACGGGGAGCAGGCAAAGGTCTGGGGAGGCTTTTATGGCTCTGCCTTTGACCATGCCCTGCCCTCCCTGCCTGAAAGGCACAGAGAGCTCGGAGAGTTTATTTTTTCTCCTCCGGTTGCTTCAGGCAGGTGTGGAGGGAGGAGGTTCACTCCTCGGGGTCCCCTTGTTGCCAAGGGGTCGTATTTGACCTGGCAGTGGGTCATGCCAAGGTGTTTGCAAAAGGATTAAAAATTAAAAAAAAAAAAAAA
Organism: Anhinga rufa; assembly: GCA_013400875.1. Lineage (NCBI taxonomy): Eukaryota > Metazoa > Chordata > Aves > Suliformes > Anhingidae > Anhinga > Anhinga rufa. Next base: position 40,657 of record VZTV01072130.1, on the reverse strand, counting down.
GTGAAAACATGGTATGGTGGACAAACACACGTGCCCTTTGGGAGTGAAACTTAACTGTCTGTGGTATTGCAGCTATTTTCACCTGGCTAGTATGGGGAGAATGCGTCAGGAAGGGAGGGGGGTGCTTTTCCAAGGACACGTTGATTTCACTCGTGTGTAACCAGATTTGTGAGGGGATTCACTCCCCTGCGCTCTCCTGGTTCCCACAGAGCTCTTTCTGCTGAGGCGCCAGGCAAGGTGATTTATAGGAGGCTGGCTGAGCGAGACCTTGTTGGAGGACCAGGCGAAGATGAGCGCCTCATGTGTGACCCTCAGGTTTGGGAACTGCTTCTGCACTCAGGAAGATGTCAGCCCAGGTCTGTGTGTGCAGGGGCCTGCCTGGAGAGGTTTGTGTGGGCGCTTGCTACCATGTGTCCCAGCCCCGTTTCGTGGGGCGAGAGGGAAGGTCAGCAGCAGCACTCGTTGTTAGCAGGCCAAGCCCCCAGCTCCCAAATCCCCTGAACCTGCCTCCAGCTTCACCCCTAGAGCTGGCTGAGCTCTCGCTGGGCCATGGTTGTGCTGGGGTGTGACAGTGGCTCCAGGCATGTGGACATGCTGCTGGGCAGCCTGTTCCCCAGCCCTGCTGGCCAAGCCCAACCTCGAGGTGCTGCCGTGCCACTGTCATGGAAGTGAGCACCTGGCACTGGAGCGGCCATGCACCCACGGATCATTTTGATCTGTATTTCTTCCAGGTGCACAGGGATCATTAGCAGCTTTTCCCAGAAAAATTATACTTTTTTCATAGGTTTCTTTGCACACCTTTGGTAGCCTCCATCAGGCTATGAGCACTGATGATGTATAATTTCCCAAGAATAAGGATTTTTAGAATGAAGTTTTTAAGGTTTTCAATATTCAGCCTGGTCTGCCTGCTGCATGAAAAAAAAATCTATCCTGACTTGTGGTATGATTTATGTATCTTGCAAGAGAAAAATTTGTTTCACTTGTCCTGAGCAGCTGAAGATGGGACAGCCCTTGAACAAAACATTGGCCTGTCATCTCCCAGTTATCTGTGCAGCACAGTGGTTTCTATTACTGGGATCCGTGCTTTCCATCTGATAACCTGGAAGCAGTAGGAGGGGCTTACACTGCTTGGGAATGATTGCTTTCCTGGGATGTATGGTCAGGGAGGGTGATCTTACAAGCATATAAAACCAGAGCTGCGCGGTGCGTATCTCTGCACTCCAGAGCACGTGCTGCTGGAGGCACACCGCTGTCCTGTGCTGTTTCCAGGGGGACTTGCTGGGTGGATGGGATGTGGTGGGAGAGCAGAAACACGGGAGTGCCCAGCTATACGTGAAGCCAAGTGATGTTCAATAAACACTGGTGTAGTTTAAGGTCTGAGGAAATGCCATGTGTCCTGTGTCAGTTTGTCTCTTGGGAAATAATTGGATTTTTCTATGGCTTTTGGAGGCTCACACAGAGCTGCTGCCTGTGGCCCTGGATCCCCCTGGAGTCCCTCAGCATCAGAGAGCCATGGGGAAGGTCTGTCAGAAACATGCTGTCCAGAGCTGCACAAGCACACAGAGAAATTAATCATCAGCTGAGTGTGGATGGGGAGCTGCAGGGAGACATACCCTAGGACAGTGTGAACTATTTGTCATTCCCTGGTCAGAAGCCACTTCATTCCTCCATGTGAAGACAGAACTAGATTGCTGCCTTATAAAATTTCCCTTACAAAAATGATTATATAGGTTTATTGTTTTGGACCACAGTAACTATCCTAATAATGATACTAACAGCAGGTATTTACTGTGCTTGGGAGATCACAGCAACAGAAATGGACTTTGCATGATCCCAGAGAGGACAGAAGCAAGGAGGTTCATTGTACTTCATTCCCTAGCTCTATTTTTTTTTTCTCTTCTACTCTGAAGACTGCTGTTGTATTCTCTACCCTTCAAGCAATAAGGAACACCTTGGAAAAAACATGTATCTGGCATATGGAGGATACTTCACCTCTCCATACTCCTTTCTGTCCTTACAAGCTAGGTTTAAACAGGCCTTCTTTGGCTTCTGTTTAAGTCATGATGTACCTTAGCTGGTACAATAAACTAGCTTGGCCTCCACAGAAAACATTTTGTTAGAATACTCTGAGAATTGAGATAGTGTGATGCTCTCATTTCTGCTGAATCCCTCTTACTACAGATGAGATCAATTAAGTGGAATTAAACCCCCTCTCCTTCTGTTTTGAATAGTGATCTAGTTCATGCTGTTGGTTCACACACAACCTGCCTTGAAAGAGATCAGAACTCTTCAACTGGACTGCACCTGAGAAGAGTTGGGTTTTTTTGGTCCAGAAAAAAATCTTCAGACCTGATTGCACAGGTAACCCACAGAAACAAATGACTGAAGTTTAGGTCTTAATTGTTGTGTAAACTGAGCTTATTATACCCGCACGTGTTTAAGGATCTTCTTCTGTTAAAGTCTAATCTCTCAGCAAACTTATCCTCAAATCATTAACCTAGCTGGGCCGCTCAAGGACTCGTTCTGCTGGCACAAACAAGCAAGTCATCATTAGCACACAGCCCCCTTACTTCACAGGCTCTTCTACCCAGCTACCCTGTGCGCGAGTGCCTGCAAGCTCTGATTGGCACTTTCAAAAGATAAGTCCATGTTGACCATGTTTGCCAAGACAGAAATCGCCTCTGTTCCTGTTTCCACGTTTCAAACGCAGAAAGCAGTAAGATGCTTTATGTTTGATTTCTTCCAAACTGTTACCAGTCACCTGTTTCTTCCCATTTACTCTGTATTCACACTTAAAGGTTTGGAAACCTCCCTTTTATTTAATGAAAATGAATAACAGTACTTGATTCATATTTCTTCAAGTTGTTTCCCAAGCATCAGATGCACTTGTATAAATTGGCCAAGGATCTATAAACCATACTGACAAAACAACTAAAACATCCCCAAGAAAGAGGTATAAAGGTAAGAAAAACCACGAACCACAACACAGGATACCACCACAGCAGTTTTATATAAAATGATTGGATGTGTTAATTTGGTGAGACATTCTCTAGTACCTAAGCCTATGATTCACTTAAATATCATTTACTGAAATTATTAATTCAAACACATTGTCACCATAAATTTTGATCTCTGCAGTAATTTCCTTGCCTATCAGGTAATGGAATGCTAAAATCATTCAGGACGGATACATAGTTCTGACCTAGAGTTTTACTGTGCTGAGCTGCATGCGCAAATCTGGTAAGCTTGCAGTGTTATGAAGGCCCAAAGAAACAGTTTCCTTCATTTACCTTCTATTAAAAGATTGCAATTAAAAGCCATTTTAAAAAAAATCCAAACCTTTCATAACACCTGTGACAGCAGCAAGTCCTGTAATTCATAATTGGCTATTAAAAGAAAATTGCAGCACAATACAGAGGATTTAAAGCAAGAATCAGGAGGAAGAGGTAGGAGGAAACAGATTATTTCACATATAAATGCTGAGCTTGAAGTCCAGGATTTGAGCTTGGTCCTTTTATTCAAGGGTGGTGGTGGTTGACCTTTCAGAAATGTCTTGCTTTGTATTTCGTATCAGTTGTATTGGAGGATAATGAAGCTTGTACTGGTGCTGAGCCATCTACCACCTAACAGGTGGGAGTCCTAAAACACCAGGACACTGCGAATACTGCAATATAAACCGACAAGTTAGTGACTGTAGAAAAGCCCCTGGGCTAACATCGGCACAACACTGCTGTTCTCTCTGGAAGTCTAGGCTACTGCTGTCAACCAGGGTGCTCCCTCTCGGCCCCCCCAGCCCCAGCTTGCAGCAAAATGATGGAGCAGATGTGCAAACCCTGCTGCAGATGCAGAGAACAAAATTCACGCAAGACTGCAAAGCCTTTGCTCATGAAGCCCAGGGCTCCTGGCAATTGATCACCAAATAGAGCCTGGGAAGTCCTTGGCGGGGCGCTTAGGCACGTTCTTCCAGTTACAGATGGCTCTAAGGGTAACCTCGGAACGGTGCAGCTTATTCTGGGCTGAGACTGAAGTGTTTCACTTAGTAGAAATGGTCAGCTGCAACATGCCTCCGTCTTGAGGTTGACTGTCGGTATTTTAACAAAGCTGATGGGCATCTCTGTCCTCACCACTTTCCTGTCTGATACACAAAAATCTAAAACTAACATCTACAGCACACCAAAAATAAGGACAGTGCGTGCTGCATAGTTAGATCCTGGGAACAAACCTTGGGCTACATTCTTCTGTCACGTGCTTTTTATATTTAGAGCAAGTAACACCTAAAATAACTGCTAGCAAATGATAATGAAAAGAAAACATGAATGTAATTCTCCAGACTGTGTAAGTTATAAACAGCTCAAACTGTCCAAAAGGGTAGTCCCCACGCATACTAACATATACAAATGTATTGCCCACTTCTGCCAAGGAGAATTTTCAATTATTCCCATGGTGAACCTTGTGAAATGTCTCTGGCAAACAATATTTCTGATTTCAACACCCTATGAAAACAGTCTCAGCTGAACTCTCACAATGTTTGAGGAATGCACAAGAGCTAAATTCCAAGTTTGCTACGTACACATACATCTCCCTCTGCCACCCAGAGTCTTTGCTCCAATGAGAACCTGAAAGTCCCTCTGCAAGGACAGGCAAGGCCCGCTGCATTTCATAGGCTAAAGCTTTGCTGGCTTTATTACTACAGCTACAACCCCCGACACACACTGGGCAAGATGAAGGGGCACAGCGGGTTGCCTTCCCTGCTCTCTGCCGTGAAGTCATACTCTGCGTTACTGTACAGCTCCTTTTGGTTAGTCATATAGAACTTTTACAACTACAGAACATTAGAATTATATAGGACCTTTACAATTAAACAATGTTTACCTCTTCCCTGTCCTTAGCAGATCAAATCCTTCATTGATTTTAGTGAAAGGAAGTGTGTGGGTTATTAATGGGTCCAGAACAAATTTTTTCTTCATGTAGTCAGCAACCAGTTTAGGGACTGAATCTTTACTCTTCCAGCCTGACAAAAAGCCACAGACAATGGATAATGAAACACTAAATGCTTGTGAAAATAGATCAAACTCATGGCAGCTTGCATTTTTAGATAAACCTTCCATAGCAGAATAGCATGATGAAATACTGTGGCGTGTCTTTACCTTTGTAACAGAGTGCCAGCAGGAAACATGGGATGAAGTGCAGCTATTCTACATATGACAAACCCCGTAAGTGCTTTACTGGTAGAAGGCCTGAATCTTTAAGATAAGGTAAGAATCTGAATCTTTACAGAATCCAAACTTTCCTCTGCATTAAATACTGTTTCAACTTGTCTGTTGATACATTGTCCCCTAAATCACACATCCTACAAAAGCCAGCATACCGACATCCATGTTGGTACCTGGAAACTTGACTGCCTGGTCAGAACCCAGGGGGCAGCGGGCTGGATGTTTCTCTTTTTTCTTACAAGCTGTGCTAGATAAAGCTGTCTCAAATAGTGGGATGCCCTTCCAGAGGAACCTAATGTGCCTCTGCTGTTTTATTCAGGTGTCTGTTGAATACATCAGAGGAACTGGTTGTGAAGGAGAAAACCTGTTGCTGGAAACAAGTTTTCTGTGGCCTTCAGCTTCGTGTTGAGTGAGCTAGGGCTTGCTGAGTGGGGGTGGGACTCTGCTGGGAGAGCTCAGAAAAGAGAAAGATCTGGAAGGGACTGATGGCAGCTGGCAAGGGGCTGAGCTGGGGTCTGACCCCCCATGTACTTCAGGGTCCTGACTCTCCATCTCTCCTGCTCTCTCCTTTTCTTTCCCTCTCGTTCTGTCTTTCTGTCCCTCTCATTCTCCTTTTTGCTCGTGTTCTTTTTCTCCCCCTCCCTCTCTCCTCTCCCCCCTTATCTTTTCCTCATTTTATCTTTTCCTCCCTTTGTCCTTATCTCTTTTTCTCTATTTTTCTCTCTTCTCCTCCCTCCCCTCCCCCTCCTTTTCATTCACTCCTTCTACCTTTCTCTTTCTCTCCTTCTTTTTTCTCATTTTCCCCTTATTTTCTTTCTCCTCTTCCCCCTCTTTTTCTGTACTTTTTATCTTTTTCTCTCTTCCTTTCTTTCTCTGCCTCTTCTCTCCCCCTTCTTTCCCCCTCCCTCCCCATTTTTGTCTCTCCTTCTGTCACCATTAACTAACAGTTCCCATAATTGATTCCCTTTGTGCTTCTCTGTCAGCAAAATAGCTAGCAATATTACTTCCAATAGGACAACCTAAGCAATTAATTTAGATATATCCTATTCCATTGAAGATGATTTACAAGTTTCCCAAGCCATCTTTCCAAGTCCTTACCTCCAAAGACGGACCCTTTCCAGGTGCGACCAGTGAAGAGGAGCAAGGGGTCAAAGGTGATCTTTTGTGCTGCAGGAGGCACTCCCACAATCACACTGACTCCGTAGTTGTACTGGCAACAGGCCAAGGCTGCAGCCTGCATTGAAACAGAGGGACACCCCGGAGTCATGCAAGATTTGCCGCTGGGGCACAAAAGTTTGAATTCCTTCTCCTCCTCTCAGGGATCAGCCTGCAATTCATTTTTTGTAACTGAAACCACATCAAACAATCTCCATTGTATCTGCTCACACCATTGTATCTGCTGTCACGGGTTAGATATGTCCTAGCATTGTTCTCCTTCCCTGTTTTGTCTTAGTAATTAGTGACAAGCCACTGTTGGAAGGCAGATAGTGGGCTCTGTGAAATGTAGTCACCCTGGTTAGGCCAGGGGACTACAATGGAGTTCCCTTTCCTAAGTTTCTGAGAGTGCTTCTGTCCCTGCCTCTCAGTGGCAGATAGCTGGACTTAACAGGCTTGAGGTTAGCGTGACACTATGCCAGTGGTGCTCAGCTCCTCATCCTTGGTGCTTAGTGGGTTAGCGAAGGGCGAGCCAACAAGCTGACGCCTTGTCTGACCACATCTTTCGGTGGCATACCATGGTTTCGGTACGGCCGATGACCTCAAAGGAGTAGTCCACACCATGGCCGGTCATCTCAATGAGCACCTCCTGGATGGGCTTCTTGAAATCTTTAGGGTTCACACAGTCGGTGGCTCCCAGCTCCTTGGCCTTGGCAAACTTGTTGCTATTGATATCAACGGCGATGATGCGGGAAGCTCCAGCCGCCTTGCAGCCCATGACAACAGAGAGGCCAACTCCTCCGAGGCCAAAGATGGCACAGGTGGAGCCTGGTTCCACCTAGAGTAACCATATAAACATAGCATACTGTTGCAGTCTAGGTAAAGTACAACGCGTTTTCTTATTATTGAAATATTTTCACTTAAGCCACTTCCTGTAATTTAGAGATTACCTGCTGAGAAGGAATTCGTACGTGCATACCTACTAGTGCAGTAGCCAGCTACACTCATAATCCTACATGTGACTAAGATAAATTGTCCCTAAAATACCTTTCTGAGACCAGGTTTTCATTACACGTCTCAGCTTCACGTTTAGAGACACATTTTTTTTTTTATGATGCTTTACATTCCAGTGGTGTTAAGATCTGTAGTTTCACTCCACTGGAGACAGTGCCAGCTGTAAAAGTCACACAAATTAGGAGTGTTGACGTATAGACTTCCATGTATTCCTCGACTTCAGTTACTATAAAACAGCTCTGTTGTGGCATTTTTCTAGGGGTGATAAAGCTACGAGAGAAAACTTAATAGATGTTAATAAGTCTTTTTACTGGGTTTTGAATTGAAGACTTCTGAGTACCTTAAAGACAGAGAAACTGAAGTAGGCAAAGAACTAGTATCTTCTTTCCACCCTGAACTCAGCAGAGCCTACACCTCCTGGCTGCCATGCTGATGACCCACTCACAGGCCACACAATCCTGAGCAGACCCCATGAGATGCCAGAAACACCCACCACGACGCTCACCTTGGCAGTCTGCACAGCAGCCCCATAGCCAGTTGAAAATCCACAGCCAATTAGACAAACTTTTTCCAGAGGAGCAGCAGAATCAATTTTGGCTACAGCAGTTTCATGCACTACTGTGTATTCAGTGAAGGTACTTGTACCGAGAAAATGGTGAATTGCTTTTCCTTTACAGGTGAATCTGGTGGTACCATCAGGCATTAATCCAGCACCTGAATCAAGGCTGTTGAAAGATGACCAGAAATAATGGCAAGTGAAATCTGTTGACTGGGATCATTTTTGCATAGATAAAAATCAAATACGGGTTGTAAGTAACCCGGCAAAACTCACTCATTTCTACTGCACAGATTACCCTTGGTGCTTAAGCAAGTTTTGCACTCCCCACATTGTGGAACAAAGAGTGGAATAACCTTGTCTCCTAGAAATAAGGAGAAATAAGAGGATTAAAAAAGGCAAACAAGCAGCATGCAGGTAAAAACATGAAGCAAGCGTATTTAATTCCTAGGCAAAAGTGCACTAGGAGAGCAGTGCTGGTTTCAACTCCGTCTGCTGCCCTTGGAAGATAAACCATCTCTCTCTGTTATAAAGGACATCATTAGGGCAAAGTTATGACAGCTAATTTCAATATGCAAAATTCCTCCTGGCTTTCATAGAACTGAGTCTGAGTCATGTCATAAATGCGCGTTAGCTACTGACATTCCCAAAGTACTCATTCGGCGGTTCATTGCATCTTCTGCTTAGAAGGAAAATAGTAACACCCAGGTAAAGAAACAGAGATAAAAATTGACATCCAGTAGGAGAGCAGATTGCAGTGCCAAGATAACAGGGCTGTAAACTGTGCATACAAGGAATGGGAAATTAAACATTAATTTGCCAGCTCTCTTGATTCGCGTTCTGATTTGCAGTCCTATCGCTGTTGCATTCGAGTAAAGGTAGGTAAAATATTTGTCAGAGAAGCAGTGACACACACAAGCTAGGGCAACACCTCTAATTCTCTAGCACAATTATACGATTAATAAAGTAGCACATAGCTTCCCAGTGCAATATTTTACTGCTATGCATTTTCCACAGCAATGATGTACGGTAAATCCCTAATAATCTCTAAACAGGAAACCCCTAATACAGATCAATTTGTGATTTGGCAGTTCTAAAATGTGCCTAATCCTTGACATGTTGAAAGCCAAGGGAAATCTTTGATTTCTGCTCAAAATTGGAAAATGCCTACAGAACTCGAAATGCTCCCACTACCCCGACCCGCAGTTAACTTTGCTTAGTAATCATTCTGCTAAAGAAACTTGGCACATCTTGGAGCCTTTTTTAGAACTTGAAGGTGTAAATTAAGCAACATCTGAGAAACGTGATTTTGTACGTGTGTGTGTGTGTGTGTGTGTTCAGGCCTGCTGTTTCAGCTCACCTGGAAACTTGTGGCAGCTAGAATCAGACAACAGAGTGATTTATGAACATGGACATAAGAGAAAAAGCAGTTAGAGCTATCACTGAAATCTGCAGTATACACATTTGTTTGGAGTTAAAGCAGAAATCTCTAATGAAACTTTTTCTTACCATACATACCGACCTGCTTTGGACATACCTGTTGCCAGTATAAACAAAGACACTGGAAGTACAGGGGTGTTAAAAGTGAACTACTTAGGTATTGTAAGAAACTGCCTCAATAAAATCAAGCATTTCTATGCAGACTTTGTTCACTGAATATTTTGTCTTAATAATTTAGCCCTTGTTAGAATGTGTTCAGTCCCAAAAAAGCGTATAGAGATCCTGACTCATCTTGTAGCAGTGGAAGGAAAACCAGCATCTTTCACTGACTTCTCTCTCTACCCGCTGAGATTCAAGGAGGGTGTAGTGAGAGGAGCAGCTGGTCCCGCTAAGTGTCCTCAGGGCGATGCAGCCCTCTTGGAGCAGTGCTGACTCACCTGCCCTGGTGCTGCACACAGGCAAAGCCTGCAGTGGGGAGAGTTAGAAAAAGGCACTTTCACATGCTGTCTAGTGCTTTGCTCTGCCTTATTCTTGAGAGAGCTCAGCTGTATAAACTGTGTTTAACGAACCTGCAGCTAATACCTGATTTCCTATGACCAACAGCAAAGAATCTACATTCTTAATCCCATGACAGGAAAAGTACTATGTAGGTGGAAAGCAAGCTGCAGGTGTTTTTGCCAAAACCAAATGAAATTGAATAGAAAATCTGAAAATAAATCAAGATTTGGACACAGAAAGATGTGAACCTTACGTAGCGTCCTTTAATGCATCCCTGAAAAAACTCAAAGTTGGAACATTTTCCTCTGCAACAGAAGCACTCACGCCTGTAATCATCTCTGACTTAAATGGGAGTCTGGAAACTCAGCACAGGGTTTGTGTGTGGTGCAGATTCATACCTGGTTTGATCGAAGTCACTCCCTGCCCAACACTCTCCACAACACCAGCTGCTTCGTGCCCCAGAATTATTGGAAAAGGCATAACCAGTCCACCAGTTACCACATGGTCATCGGAGCGACAGATCCCTGTGGCCACGATCTGATTTAGAGGAAAGACGAGACTATTTCAGCATTTAACTACGTCATATGCGGAAGTGAAATGATATCATAGATTTGGAGAAGTCACTTGCTTCCCTCCAAAATCACATACACGCACAATAGATCTACAGGTAAAACACTTTTGGTTGTGTGTTTCATGATTTTTGTCATTTGTCTTAGGCTTTAATCGACAAAGCCAGGCTCCTGTGTGAATGTTGGCTATGCACTACCGAGCTCTGTAGGGAGCCTCATTGATTATCTGGCAGAACCAATGCTCTGGCTATACAATTATATATGAAGAACAGAAGAAATTATTCATAATATTTATATATAAATACAGAAACAGAAAAAGGTTTTAACAGTACAGAAATATAAATTATCTATCACTTATTTATACATATAGAAATATTATATATTACTTACATTTAGATTATATTACAATAATATATGTGTTATTAAAATTTATTATACAGTGATATAATAGTATATCTAATTACACTATAATTATTATATATTATTTATATATCTAAAATATATGTGTATGTTATGTATACAAAAATTTAGGCTGCACATAGTATTTTATGCTTTTTCTTGCAGGTAGCACAGCCGTATTTCTTTTGAAACATTCAGGTATGTCTTCACAACTTTTATGCTGACAAATGGAGCTGTCAACCCCATGAGGGGGTTCTCCTCACTTCTGTAACACTTGAAACTGCTCTGAAATGAAAACAGCTGCTGAATTCCACTGAGAAAGTTCCTGAAACGTAGCAGATGCTCAACACCCAGCTAAAAAAGGAAGCTCCCAGCCCTACTGAGCTATTTTCCAGCACAGATTCAAACAAAGTCAATGAGAATTTCCTGCTCCATGCTATAGGGGATTCAGATTTCTGCCTTGTACTGTAAAAAAAACAGCCCTGAAAAACTTTTTTTTTTTTAGAACCTCATTATCAAATTTAGGACTTAAAGCATGTTCCATCAGAGCTCACTGAACAGTAACCTCACTCACCTAGTGAATGTTTTCTGATTGGATCCTAAAAATCTATAGAAATAATTCTGATAAACAGCAAGAGAGTTGCTTTAAATTTCATTTTTAGTACCTTTATGCGAACTTCATGTGCTTTTGGTGGGGCAACTTCCACGTCCTCAATAGAAAACGGTTTATTGGCTTCCCACATTACTGCTGCTTTGCATTTAATAACCTGCAAACAGAGCAAAGAAAAAGGGAGTAGCACTTGCGTTTGCAAGTCACAACACAGACAGATTCTTACATTTCTGCACGTGAAATTTCTCCTTATATTTGGGGGAGGAGAGGGAAAAGTACAGGGGAAAAAGCCCCAAACGCAATAAAAAAGCCAACACCAAAGCACAGTGTAAGCCCATTTCCCCCTCTCCCCACACCAAGATCACGTCTGACTTTGTTCATATTTTGATCATATGAGGTTTTCAGCAACGTGTGTAATGGTCTCCTAGGATAACTGAATACCTTATCCATCCTCATTGCTCCTTCTCCATTTCTAACTTCCTTGGAGGATTATCTTTCCCATGTCGGATTACTAGTGTATATTTGTGTCTTCTTGGAGACGGCATTACTAAATGATGCCATATATCGGGCTGCAATAAAGTCTGCATCGCCTACAATTGCTTGTGTCGGGAATTGTCAAAATTGCTAAAAATGGAATTCAGAGCGTAATACAGGCTTACAAATGTTTTATTACAGCCCAGGGTCAGCCATAAGGCTGAGAGGACACTATGTAAAATGACGTAGCGCTATGCAGAGGTCATCTTGAAGAAGCAACAGTCCCTTTAGTGCAAGACTATCCGGCTAAGGTACCTTGCTTCTCAAGAGGGGTATTTAACTCAGGGGGGGTTACTCCTAATACCCAAGACAGCTTTTTTTTGCCTCTTAGGCTAAAGTTTGTCCATTAGCTCCACAGGCTTTGTCCAGGTGCTGACGGGCCTCTGGGATCCCCGGATAGCCTGCCACTGAGGGAGAAATGCACTTGGAAGAGAGAGGAGCATTGTCCACTCCTCATCCCAGGCTCTCAGACAGAAGGTAGCCCCAGTTTCCACCCAGCAAGCTCACTCCTAGTGTATTCAAAGGTAGTGGGGCCTCCCTGTCCCCCTGTTCATTCCTGTTCTTCCTTGGTGGTCTCTGACCATCCCAGAGACTTAAACAACTTCAGGCCCTGGAATACGATTTTCCATGTCACCCTTAAGGGTGACACTCTAAAGTTCTCTGTCACTCAGTCACTCTGTTAAGTCCTACTGACTGCAAGTGCTCAGGTGGCATTATCTTGAGAGGGAGACAGAGGCTAATTGAGTCCACGATCCAAGAAGTTTAGCACACATGCAAGTATCCCATGTGACTGGGGCACTGGGACTGGGACAACTTAACACCGGCATGCTGCAGGCACTTTTTAGCAACTTTTTAGTATCAGGGCTTTTGAAGCAGAAGTAGAAATAATGTCTAATTATCAACAAACTGTCACCTGGTAACAAAGAAAATAACTACTAGGAAATACTAAATATATGAAATAAAATAGCGCACTTTCAGCAGCCAGACCCAAAGTGGCACTGAGCGCAATGCTTTGAAAAGGACAGACTCAAGAGTTTTGCACTAAATTTAACGTTTCATGTGTCAAGTACAAGCGTGATTAGTAGAAAATTCACAAGTGAGACCAAAGATCACATTTTAAAGGGCTACATTTTCTAGGAAACTTACTTAAAGAAAAAAGGGACTTATACATTTATACTCTATCCCACATAGTGCAATAATGATTTCACAACTTGCACATGCAAAGCACACATAGTGTTTATAAGAACAACGGCAGCCAAGAACTGTGGCTTGCTGAGAACAAATAAATCTCTCTTGCAATGAGACATTGGTTAACTATGATTCTTCTGACAGTTGAGTGCCTGTGAACTGTTACCGACTATGACAGGATCCCACAGATGCACCGACAGCACTCTATCACCCATTTCATCTAGTAAGGCAAGCACTAGTTGGAGGCACAGGGCATTTTTTCTGCTCATGTATCCTTCCAGTCCTACAAGTTACTGCAGCAGGGGGAGGAGGGTAGGTGTAGAAACACACTCTTTTACAGAGCATAAGGATTTTGCTGCTTGGTCATGTAGACCGCACGGTAACTCACATGTTACTCCAAGATTAACACAGTGAAAGCAAGGCAGTTTAGTTACAACGCTTCCTTTATCATGCTCATCCAAGGCTGGGTGCAGGACTGACCTTGGTGAATTTACCTACAAGTGAACTACAATTAATTGTGCACTTCTGGTATCTCAGCGTTAAAGAGAACATTTTTTTTTCACCCTCTTGTTTTGTTTGGTTTTAGAATAGTGAAGACAGCTGGCAGTAACACCAAACGACCCTGGTACTTAGGGCACACACTCCAGCAAGGTACGTGCCTTCAGTAATTTTCCATCTCTGGGTTCCTGTCCATCCGCCTCTCTTGCGTGTCTCTGCGTGTACGTTCGCATCTCTCAGGTAGTGCAAGAAGCAATGAATCCTGTCTTCAGCAGTGCTATTAACCTACGTCTCTTGCCGCTTTCTAGCAAAGATGTAAATACTCATTTCAGTCCCAGCTCAGTACTGCATTGCATGTGATACTTACTTTTGGTCTCCATGAGCTTAAGCTCCAGACTTGTTATATGCATATTCAATGACTGTCCTAACATCGGCACAATTACACCCTGAAATTTAACATATTAACTATGTCTTTTCTTTAGAAAAAAACCTGTTATGAATTATAAAGAAGCTAAAAATAGTTTAAAACACTGTGGGATCTCAGAATGGAAACTGACAGAGCTGATAAATCCAGTGATCTAAACACTTAATACATTGTATCATATTTTAAACTGTCCAATCAGAGATTAAAAATAGTTTGCTAGCCCTGAGGGGGAGGTTATTCTTATTCTGGTACTGTTACCTTGTGATGCCTCAGTGTTTAAAAAAACAAATAAATGACTGCCTTGAAGAGTGTAACAACCGTTTCCTAGGAGGGTGCAGCAGCATGCAAGTATGGGCAGCTCTCTTGTACCAGCTTGCTCCTACGCTCTCCTCTGTGCTATACCACCATGACTTACAGTGTCTCTGCAAAGAAACTACATTTTAAAAATGCATTACTCAGCTGCCACAAAGAAACTTTTCTAATATAAACTTTTGCTTACTTTGCCTGCCATGCTCATGTTGACCGGTGTGTCTGTTTCGAATCGTGCCACTACCGATTTCTTGTGCCAAGAGTTCGGTCAGCTGCAAAGCGGTCAGGCTGCTGATACCACAAGTCCCGTCCAGTACGCTGGAAGCTGGTCTTGGAAGTGCTTCTGCAAGTGCACTGCTCTGATCTTTTAGCCAAGCCTCCCAGCTCAAGAGTCCCACCTCTTAAACAGCCAAAGTGCCAGAACAAAATAAAGCACCCATCTGCTGAAACCTCACTCTTTACAGTGCTTCTGCCCTCCCGATTCCATTGTCACTCTTCCCTACCCTTTTTGCATCCCACCTGTGGTTGCCCTCAATATCACAGGAAGAAAGCAAAAGCCCTGGCTGGAAGCTGTCCCCTCTTTCCACCTCCCTGGGAGGCTGCCCTCCAAACCCTCTGCTCTCAGTAGCACTGAGAAAGAGAAAAGGGGAGAGTGGCTCTTGAATTCACAACAGCAGGGACACTGTGAGAACATGAATACTCTGCTGAATTACTCTGGTGACAGTCATGAAAGCCCAGCTGATATATTAAAACATGCCATTGTGCAAACTGCTTAAGAAACTTATGCCATCTGGCTGGGGCTGTACCTGCTCCTGATTCCTTAGTTTTACAGTCTGGCTACTCATTAATCTGTTGGAATGGCTTTCAGCGAACAGTGACCAAGGACAATGTGCCGATTGTGCCAACGGGAAAACAAAAATCAGTAAGTCAGCACAAGTGCTGCGAGATGGTGTGCGTTTCTTACCACGTGCAACACCCTGCTCGATTTGTGGTGATCACCTGACCCGTGGGTTCTGTCGACACCCACAGGCACAGGCGCCCTGGCTGCTCAGGTGCCTGCATGCTTACCCTCTCCTGGCACAACATCCTGGTGCGAGGGGCTGGGTGGAGGTCAGCACTGCATGCCTTTGCTGTGGATTTCAAGCCTCATCTATTTTCAAATTATGCCCAGCATTCTGAAACTAAGATTCTTCCTTCAGAAACAAGCAAAAAGAGATAAAACAACGCATATAACCCGACTAGTAATTACTAAGTACAGCACTCTCTCAGGTTTACCTGTATGACTGTAATTCATTTAAGAAGGGGTACAGGAAGAGGAAGCAGGGAGAAATGTGGTAGATCTTTGCAAGGTGCTTCAGGGACAGCAAGGCATTCTAGTGGCCTCAGGGATGCAACGCCAGCCTGCTGGGGACACGAGCTGCATTTGGCCAGGGCTAGAAGAAGCTGCCTGCTCCTGCGCCTCTAAGATTTCCTTCTTGAAAAATGCCCACCCTTCCTGGCCCCCTTTGCCCTTTAGGACTGCCTCCCAAGGGACTCTGGCAACCAGGCTCCCAAAAAGGCCAAAGTCTGCCCTCCGGAAGCAGGGTGGCAGTTCTGCTGACCACCCTCCTTACTTCTCCAAGAATCGAATACTCTATCATTTCATGGCCGCTATGCCCAAGATGGCCTCCAACCATCACATCGCCCAGTGTAATACAGTGTATTACAGTGTTACAACATATTTTTGCTCTATATAGCAGTGGTCATAATTAATCTCTCTTGCTGCTTCTTGGGAGTACAGAGCTACAGATGCCAGAGAAATTTTGCCTGCTAAGGTTATCTCAAAGTTCATAGGGAAACTAATTTCATAATTGTATTGATTTATGATAATGCTGCAGATAAGCTGTGACTGTTCACAGCATCGCAGATACTACATGTTGTGTTTACAAACCTTCTGAAACCTTCTTTGTGGCACACCTAAGGTAGAGGAACTTCAGATAAGCCCTGTGTTGGCCGAGCTCACACATGGACACTATGACTAACCATGAGGATTTTATCTGGATGGAAGTAACAAATGATTTCTATGAGCTGACAAAATATATTGTTTGGTTATGCAAAACAGGCCAGTTTAACTTGTACTCCCCCTCAAGACGCTGCTTGAACATAGGCTTGTTACCACCTTGCTCTGAACTCCTTTTCCCACCAGCCAGCTAGCAGAGACCTCATGCTGCAACCCTGCCACATCACTTGGGAAAGACCACACGTAGGGATGGCCAACCTCAAAAAGCAAAAAAGACTCATTCCACTCCCAGCTAGAAGAAAATCTGCTCCCCGACTCCCTGCACACCCTATATGCCCATACATCTCTCACCTGAGGCTCAAGACCTCAGAGCAGGAGGCTGGGCACCTCTGGGAAAGCGTAGGCAATACCAATATCACAGAGGATGCCTTGTCATGTCAAGCAGAAACATTTGTGAGCCGTGGTGCAACTGAAAGATTTGTGGTGTAACACAAAATGTCAACACAAAAATAATGCATATAAAAAACCTTCTAAAATCTCCCAGTAAGATCTGCAAGGTAGAAGACACATTCTATATACTCTGCATTGAAATACACCCAAAGCAACGTGACTTACCTTCCTGCAACGTGCTGACAGTTCTACAAAGCCTCAGGAGGTAAGACCTACTGACTTGCACTTCCTAGAAGAACTTGTATCAGAATGAAGTATTTCTAGTCCAGTCTATTCCTTGACAGTTATCTTTCTCCTTTCCTCCCTTCTAAAGTTCCCATCCCTTTTCCTTATCGCTCTCTTTGATCCCTTTACGTTTCCTTTCCCCTCAAAACTCTCCTCATCTCTTTAGCTTTATGCATATCGAGTCTTATGAAATAGTTTTTTTCAGGGAATGGAACTGAGGCCATCTGCAAACCATCTCCTCTGGCCAGAGTAGGTACCTCCAACTGGGAACACTGGGCAGTGGCTCCTGTCTGCAGCCTGTGCAGGGGTAGGTGGCACGGTCTTGAGGAAGAAGGTGGCAAGAGAAAGGACTGCACATGGCACCAGTGAAACACGAGCTGACTTGCATAACTATGTTGCATAAGCGGCTTTATTTGCATTGCTCTGCCAGATTGCTCAAGATGCCCAGGCTCAAGGTGCATGGCAGCCCTGGCACATGGGGAAACTACAGTGCCGCCCCTTTGACTCGCTCGCACAGGCCCTCAGGCTGAATGCTTTGCTCTGATACTTGCCAGAAAATACTTAACTGATCCCTAGACCCCATCCTCTCCCCTTTTAGGGCAGTTTACTATGAAGAGAACTTTTCTTTATGCTTATCTACATAGGGTGACAGAGCAGTGGCACAGGCTGCCCAGAGAGGCTGTGGAGTCTCCTTCCCTGGAGACATTCAAACCCCACCTGGACGCGGTCCTGTGCCCCCTGCTCTGGGTGTGCCTGCTCACGCAGGGGGGTTGGACAAGATGATCTCTTGAGGTCTCTTCCAACCCCTACTGTTCTGTGATTCTGTATTGTATTCCTTCTTACACAATTAAAATATGATACAGAATTCCTTTATCAGCTTTTTATCTCACTTTGTCCAACTGAACATGTGGCGCTAATATTCGCTCTCTCTCAGTGATTTATTAACCTCAGCAGGTCCCAATGAAATGTAGCGACAGCGGCAGAAGAGAAAGAACACACTGGAGTTGTTGATGGCTGGTGAGCTTGCACAAAGAAGAAGGTAGAAGCAGCGAACAAAGGACCGTTCATGCAACTCCAGGTCATCTTTACTTGGGGACTGTAACTTGGGCAAAGGACATGAAACACCGACCATGCTCAGCAGACTGTAGCCTTAACTACAGTTTCTGACTACAGGCGCTTGCAGTGGAAGGTGGTTCTTCTTTACTTCCACTTCACAGGCAGCACAGCCTGCCTCCCACTCCTCACTCCTATAAGAGCTGAGCAGCCTTGCGTCGCTTGCTTTCCTGAATCAATGCCTGAAGTTGACTCCAGGTAAAGAGATCTAATGGTTTCTGAAACAGTCTTCTTTTAACCTGAACAAAATTAGTTCTTCTGCACTGAACCCAACCCAATTTAACGGCAGAATATTATAATCACAGCTCAAGTGACTTAACTCTTTACAGAAAAAAGCTTTTAAGGGCAGTTGTGCATCACAGTTTTTAGTGGCAACTATACATTCTGTCCTACAAATACAAATAATAAAATCTGTATTAGTTTTAGCTAATACTTAAGCATTTTTAAAAACAGGTTACTGTTTCCTGCATCTACCCTGTTCATATTTATTTTTAAGCTTACCAAGGTACATGTACGCTTACTTTCAAGCAGTGATATAGCTGTTAAAAGATAAATAAGCAAATATAGTTTTAGTCTGGAGGGTCTTTAAGTTGAAAATTCAGCATTTCTCCCTACTGTGTGATGGGAATTTCCAGGTTACTCTTTTACACATCACTTCTTACTCTTCAGAACTTGATACGCTCCAAAGATTCAGCTCTGGGCTCCACAGGTTAGTGGTAGAAGAAAAATGCCACATTTGTGAAGTCCCACCCCACACAGTAGAGAAGCTGTTACTGCTCAACCCCTTTGTATTTTTCCAAACGCATGTTTAAGGATGTCCAAAGGATTAGGTACACAAAACACTGCAGGTGCTCATTAGTATGAAGTACAGAGATAAAATGCAGCAGCAGGAAAGATTCTGAGCTAGCATGCAGGGCAGGTCAAATTCAACCTGGCCAAACAGCTTAGGGACCGTATCTGGAGATTATACAAATGTGCGTGACAAGGCAATGGAGCTGAATTAAGCAAGCATGGGACATACAGTTTTGTAAGGACATAAGACTCCCAGAATTAAACACCAATACCTTCCCAGAACACACAGAAAATAAGCCATGGGACAATGCCTTCTCATTTTAGTAAGCTGAAGAACAAAAGCCAAAGGCGGAAGCTGCAAAATAGCTAAACAGTGGTTCTGAAAGTTTGTGGGTTTAGAGCAAGTATTAAAAGGATTTGAAGAGGAAAATAATATCTAAGGAGAGTACTGAAAAAATCACAGCCAAGTGACAAACAAGAAGAACAAAGCACATCTTACACTACTTGAAGTACAAATGGAGCAAAAGGGAACGAGTATGAATCAACAACTCTATTATTTACTGGCTTTAGGAGTGTCAGTAGGAGATATTGTTCCAGCTAACAGAGCCACCTTCTTGGAAGAGAGACAATTAAGCTCTACATTTCACAGGTGGGCCAAACTTTAGTCAGCCTTAGATTTGGAAGTCCTGTTGAAGTCCACCGCTACCTGTCAGAGTAACTTATCACGAGAAGAATGTGCGCTTACTCCAAGCTTATTTTAAAATTAATTTTAAAAATTGATACTTTCCAGTAACATGAACCAACACCATTAACAGTGCGGTGAACCTATGATCTTCAGTGTGATTACCTAGTCAGCTGCATGCTGGATCTACAACATGTCCTGAGCAATAAAAAGTTCTGTTTAAATCAAAGAAACGCTGGAACTCTTCAAACTTCTCCGACCTTATCCTCAAGTTCTAAGGATTTTAGGAATGCCTCCTTCGAGATCTATTTTACAAATAGGTAAATGCATTGTGCATTCACGCAAGCTACCTAAATCTGCCCAGCGCACAGCAGAACCTTCCCCTGCAAGTTCTGTGACAGCGCTTGCGCTGAGGTACCACCTTACTGATTCAAAGCTGATTAACCTCCAAATGTGTTGTTACAGCCAGCTACATCATTGCAAAGTGTGCAGCAGCAGCATGACAGTACCCATAAGACAATACTTGTTTACATCATCATCCGTCTATTGATTTTCAGCTAACTATGCATTTACATAGTTGATACCTGATCTTTCTCAAAGCTTCCAACAGGAAGGTTCGGGTTGCCAAGCAGTTTCAGAAAAGGGACTGATGGCAGTAGGTAACAATATTTCAAAGGCAAGCCCAGTAGTCCTAGGCTGCGCTTCAGGGTATTTTCTTTTTCAGTTCTTTGGCTCTGGGTGCAAAGAGTCAAACTGCGCCAAGACTTCCCAGAACTGAGGTGCTGACCTGGGTTTTTGGAATAACTGGTCAGTGTGGATCCTCTTGGCCAGCTGCACCTCTGTGCAGCATGCTGGCTTGCACTGCAAAACACACCATCAATGGCCAACTTCTTGGCCGAAAGCCCCTCAGAGGGGGTATTGAGAGAGGCTCTTTTCCACTCAGATCATTCAGATGCTCTCCCACAGAGTCAAGTCTCGAAGCAAACACAATTGCTCCATAAGCAAACATAGGGTCAATGAGCATGTATGACATGGGACAGGAGCCTATGTGGAAACCAAATCAAAGATAAATTGATCTGAGTCCAGGAAAAGGACAAGCTGGGGCTAGGACGCTAACCTGGAGCAGTACAGTGTTTGGGAAATTGCCACAGCACAGATGCAGATGGACGCCGCTGGGGTCACTGACTTCAGTAACCTGGTAGATCTGTCATGTCCCACCCATAACCAGGGGGGTGAGTCTCAGCGGGAAGGGAACGAGACAACCGAGTTACTTACGGCACCTTGCTGTCACCTCCCTGCTGCATGCCGCTAGAAGAAAGTTTGCCCATTTCAGCCAGAAGGTTTGACTTTCTGCCATACCCCCTTCGTATTTCCTGCTTCTGAGACTTTCAGGCTCATCGAGCCACACCTTCTTTACTGCCTTTCCAATGTTTTATTAGACAGATGTAAAGGTCTCTGGATGTATTCTGCTGTTCAGCAGCTGCTCAGGATTGCTGAGTAATAGTTATGGCAGTACCCAAAACTTTACAAAGCTCAGTGATTAAAATCAGAGCTTTCCTAAGCAGAACAATGATGCCTCATGGTGAAACACAGCAATCATGTTCCTCTAGAGCTTCTGTGCAGCTTTTATTTTTAATATTCTGTTCTCCATCTCTATGGTGGCCAGGGAAAAAAATGACTTAAACTGAAACAAGGAAGATTCATACACTTCAGAAAAAAAAAAACAACAATTTTCTGGGCACGGACAGCAAAAAAGCTAGATTGCTTGGAGATGGTGTGGCGCCATCATCTTGGAGTTCTGTAAGACCTGGTTAGACAAGCACGCCAGAGCTGATCTTCCCTGGGGACAGCAGGGTGAAGCAGAGAACTTCCCTGCCTGTTCTTCTACAGTTCTGTTAACTTTGTACAGCTGAAGCTGGGATTCAAAGAAGGATCCTTTTTTAAGAAATGCCTGAGAGCACTGCACATAAATATTTATTTCTGTTATCAGAAACTAATTCCTTGTCTTCTCCTATTATAAAACAGTGCAGCGATTCACCTCTGCTTCCAGTGCAATGCTTTAGTAGGCCACGCCTGAAATATGTAAGTGTGTCCATCTTGATAATCTTGAGAATAATACAGCCAGGCCTGTAGATTGCAAACAAGGAATAAATGTGCTTTGTTAAATAACATGCCACAAACTAGAACACTAGAGTGCCAACCAGTGCTCTAACTTGCGTACAATACGTAAATCCAAAATGCAAACAAATTACAACTACATGTAGTGACCTCCAAAGCCACAGTATATGTGCTGCCTGTAGAGCTCTGTTGGCTTTCCTTTTCAGTCCCACCTCACCTTTTCTGTGCGCATCACTGTACAAGGGGAGGTGGAGGAAGCCTTATGCCCACCGCCAGCATAACTTTGGATCAAAAATGCAATTATGATTGTCAGGTATGGGTAAGAAAATTAGGTGGTGAGAAAAAGCTCAGAGAGACAAAGCAATTTACAGCCTGGTTTTAGCCTGAAAACAGAACCAAGAGGGGCACTTAACACCTGAATAAATGTTCCTACTTGTTAAATAATCATATCTGGCATTATTGAACATATTAAATCCATTCCTGAAAGAAGTAATAAAATCATGGAATTCAGCCAGGAGGAAGCAGCTTCCCAATCAATAGTAAGAACCAATAATAACTGCCTTGCAATGTCTTCAACTGGCAGTTCATGAAAGGATCCGATCTTAAAATGTTATAGCAGCCACTCCCCTCACACCCTGGAGATATCTGAACACAGAAAGATCACAGACTTTTCTCAAATTGGCTTTTATCCACTATTTCTGCTTGCTTTGTCATTATTTACTCGCAGTTGCTGTTTATTGTCCTAGGCTGTTCTGCTTGTAAACTGATTTTAGCTAGCAACTGCTACGAATGCAGTCAAAAACAGAGATGGTGTTTCTTTTGCCTGAAGAACATCGGGCACTGAAGCACCTTCCCACGGACACAAAGATACCCCCCTCCCAAGAACCACTGCTTTAAGAAACATTAACAAAGTTCGAAACCAAGGGTAATTGTTGGAATCACCCACCAACCCAGACTACTTTCAGTTCTTTCACCAAGACTTTTATCGGTAACTCCCAAAGCGTTTCCAACCAGCCTTTTATTTCAAGATTTCAGTTGCTGTTTCATCCAAACATGAAACAAATCTGTAATGCTCTGCCGTATCTGCCCCTATCTTTCAACTTCTGAGAGGGTGCAAGAGCTAATGTACCTTTAAAACTTAATTGTCCAGCTCAGTTTTACACTTCTACAGAACACCTTAGCTGTCTTCTTAGACAGATGGGCATTGCATAAATTCTTGGATTTGATTTCTGCATGTGCAAATCCCCAAATCTAGTTCTTGGTTTTCCCTAGATATCCACCTAGCTTATGTGCCAAATCTTTCTTGCTTCCCATGAGACTTAGGCTTTTGAAAATAGGACTTCACATTGAGCCCAGACTACTGGAGAGCAGTCCAAGGTAAAGATGGTATAGGCAACTGATGTGAAGAGATAGGTAAGAATAAGTTTCAAGAGTAACTTAAGATCCTCCATTATGTCTAAAACGGTGGACCCAGGCACAATTTCAACCTCAGTTAACATTTGGAAAATATTTTTCATAAGGCAACAAAATACACGTCCAAAAGAGCCATTCCTTTTAAAACTGAAAAATCATCTTAGTATTTTTATAGCACTATAGTGGAAGAAATATGGATCAGCTCTGGGGAAGGGGCAGTGTGAAAAAGCAAAGTGCCAGAATTACTGGCAGATTCTAACACCTTCATAATAGTTCATCTTTTCACCTTCCACTGAAGTTGACAGGCTGAGCTGAACAAGGGAACCGTTCAACATCCAAACCTCACAGAACACATAACTTTGGCAACTACCACTACTGCCCTTCACCTGACTCCAGCCATTCTCCCTTTCTCCTTTTAGATACATCATAATCTCTTTAATGTTTAACACGTTATGAATCGTTGTCTTGCAGCATGAGCAGTAGTACCTTCCCATAGGCATCCTAGTCGCAGAATTAGATTGAAGTTCCCAGTCAATGAATCTATCCCTCTGCTTTGTAAAAAACAAAACTTTTCCCAAGCGATCCCTTTCATCAATTTACCAAAGAACATGAAGCTCCTTGTACCACAACTCAGGAAAATGTTGTTCCAGAACCTCACTTTCATTTGCTGTATTTGGATTAGAGACAATACTGGACTATGTGAAATCTTAATGGCAGCTCCCTTTTAGTGAGTCCAGCTGGCTATTTGCTTAAGTTGCTTTTATACCAACTACTTGTAAATCCCAAGCAATTGTAAAAACCTGCAGTATGCTGGAAAAACAAGGTTTGCAGCTTGCACTCTGTTCTGTAGGCAGACGGTCATGGTGCCCAGGAAGCCATATTGTTGTCATAGTTTACTCGAAAATTAACTGAACAGCAGTATGAAAGACTTCTTGCGGTCCCTTCCACATCCTTTGAATTTCTTGAATTCCTCCTTCCAACAATGCCCTGCTGCCTCTTACATGTAGCAAAGATGCAGGAACTTTCTGTTAACTCTGGCTCACTTGTGCTCTTCCCCCTTCCATAGACACAGAGGATTCATGAGGAAGTAGATCCACAATTTCACACCAACTTTGTTGGCTTTATTTAGAAAGAATTTATAAAAGTACTTTCAGAAACACAGTATACATCTTAACACATGCTCTAGTGGTCCTGACGCTTTGTGTCCCATGTGCGACAACTCAGAATCAGCCCGTGCTTCATGCTGCCTCTGTGCCTTCACGACAACAGCCTCTTCTCTACATGGGCCTTACAGCAAAGCAAATGGTAACAGGCCATTTTGAGCTGCAGGATCAGAAGCTGGCAGCTACACGGGCCCTTTCTTAGAGCTTCTGCTATCAGCTGCCTTCTCTTCTTGAAAAGATTCAATAGATCGTAGCCAAATGTTATCCAAACATTTGTCGTAATGACAGAGAGTCGCACCAGTCACACTCCTCTTTTTCCCCTCCAAGTGTGAAAAAACCTCCCCACACTTCTTCAATTTTTTGCTTTTCTCCAGCTTCTTGTGGACAATGCCTTACTCACCCGAAGGGGGAGTACAAAAAGAGAGTGTGGCCCATTTTTCTGCAAAAGACCTTAAAATCACAACAAGAAATTTAAATCTAATTTATTGGTGACCTCAGAGCCAAAGCTTTTATTTTCTCTTTGTTCCCAAGATGGCTTGCAAAACCAACAAAACCAACAGAAATTTAAATGAGTAGCAGTACAAAGTGCTGAAATAGTTGTGCCTGGAGACCACAAGCTAGTGGACTGCTGTGGCCCCCCCGGTGGGACCAAAAGCACTGATTCTGGTCCACCATCACAGGGAGGGAAAAGTCATCTCTGGTAGCTGTGCTTTCGGGAATATGAGCAGCAGTCAGGAAATAAAAGCCTGTGGAACCGAGACACACAAAAATAGCCTCTGACTTAGTGTCTGAGTCTATAAAATAACTCTTGTAAACTTGGGGGATTTCTAAGGAGACCTGAAAAGCGTGCTGGAGTTGCAACCTCAGTATAGCTGGAATCTTATTTTTGTGGAAAAAGCACCATTGGAAATATCTCCGGCAATAACCAGTGGCCACACTGCAGTATAGATTTCTAGATTTTCTTCCTGTTACTAGATTCAAACAGTGATCGCATGACTATGTTTAAGATTGTTACTGGTCAATGCCTGAAAATGCATTTTTACATTTACTCATTTAACCCCATTAACTCCACTTGATGATAACAATTTCACCTGTTGAAACTATGTAGCACTCCACTCATACTCTAGAAAAAAAATCATCCCTAAAATCTTGTCCAAAAGTGTGTATTTTCTTGAACAAAAAACCTCAAGATCAGGTGATTTTATAGTCCTGTGCACAGCCATTTTTTTCTGTGTCCACATGCAAATATTAATTCTCTGCAGAAATCGGTTATTTCTGGTGATTAATATTCTCATGTTAAAGAGGAAGAGCACTAAAAACATAAAGGATGAACTGGAGGTACACAAGCTCTTCCCTCTGCTAACGACAGGCAAAAGACATGGCCATGCTGCTGCCATGGCAGCGTGCAGCTCAGAACCGTCAACAGAAGCAGTTCTGGAATCTTCCCACATCACTATCCCTGTCTGCCACAGCTGCTCGGCAGAGCAGACGAGCCAGGCTGCTGCTCCTCAACTGCAGACCCCTACCCGAGGAAAGGAAAGACGTGAATGTTACCTGCTGCAGCTAGCAAAAAGGTGCCGCTGACCTAGCATCCTGCTGAGGAGGAGGTCCTCTACAGCACTGCTTCTCAGATATTAGACATTTCTGTCCATTACACCGCCATTTACTACGTTTCTGGGTATAGACTGAGAACTGGTGAGGAAGCAAAAAATATTTTTTTTTCTTGAGAGCCCATGCCCTGGTTTAACCCCAGCCAGCAACTAGGCACCACACTTGTTCCCTCCCCCCTGGTGGGATGGGGAGAGAATTAGAAGGCTAAAAGTGAGGAAACTCATGGGTTGAGATAAAGACAGTTCAATAGGTAAAGCAAAAGCCGTGCGCACAAGCAAAGCAAAACAAGGAATTCATTCCCTACTTCCCATGGGCAGGCAGGTGTTCAGCCATCTCCAGGAAAGCAGGGCTCCATCAGGTGTAATGGTTACTTGGGAAGACAAACGCCATCACTCTGAACATTCCCCCCTTCCTTCTTCTTTCCCCAGCTTTATATGCTGAGCATGACGCCATATGGTGAGGAATATCCCTTGGGTCAGTTGGGCTCAGCTGTCCCAGCCATGTCCCCTCCCAGCTTCTTGGGCACCCCCAGCCCGCTCACTGGTGCGGTGGGGGGAGAGGCAGAAAAGTCCTTGACCTGCTCAGCAGTAACGGAAACATCCCTGTGTTATCAGCACTATTTTTAGCACAAATCCAAACCATAGCCCCATCCTGGCTACTGTGAAGAAAATTAACTCTATCCCAGCCAAACCCAGCACAGCCCATTAACACAGTCAGATATAAGACTAATCTAAATAACGGCCATACCCGTCCTTCATAAGGAAATAGGAAGCCTTTAAGTATTTTTGGATACTGCAATGATAATCAACATTTTGGGTGTGATTTTATCTACAGTATAAATATAACAGTGCTGGCTGGTAACACCATTCTGTCCAACATCCAGTTGTTTGTGGTATTGCCTGAATTTAATTTTACTAATTTAAATATTAACAATGTCATAAGTTGCTGTTTTGGTAAAGTAACACCCCTAACATCCCCAGAACATACTGTACCAGCAATTATTGTATATAATACTCTGAGACAACTAAATAACCAGTGAGGTTCTAAAAGCATGTTTCACAAAACAGTTTAGATTACCAAATTGTTTGCCAATTGTTTACTAAACAATTTAGTAAAGAAGAAAACCCTCCCACATGAACTTAATTTTTAAAACCCCAGTTAGATGTAGTTAGTCCTTTATCGGTAGCCGACATAAGAACATAAGGAGGATTATGTAGAAAATCAGAAGCCGCAGAAAAAAGAAAGTGTTTTCTGCTCCTACAGGTTGCTTTATACACTATTTTGAGTAAGCATTTAATCTTAAGCATATGGAAAGAATATTTTACGGTAAGTACTACACATTTAAAAGAATTACAGGGCTTTGGAAAAGCTAGTCTCCCAATTAATTTTTTTTTAATCAAAGTTATAAAAGTTGGCTGAGAAATACAAATGCAATCAGGACGTTACACACAATAGCCATTTTCATTATTTCAATTATTCAATCAATCCAGTACAACCAAAATCAGAGGATGTGTATTTTTACTTTTGATATCGGGAGATACAGGTATTTTAAATCTGAAAAAAAAAAAGGATGGGCTTGCCATGAGCTAGAAATCATTTCTACGAAGGGTAGCTTCCACCCTGTCTCCGTGCTCTGAAAAGTGATGATTCACAGGTGACAAACACTGACCTTGCCTCAGTTCGTTTGTGAGGGCGTAGGATGACCAATTTCAAGACCTTCAACTCTGGAATTTATACTCCTTGTTTTCAGATGGGCAAGCCTCCTCATGTCTGTTGACCTGTGGACATTGCAAAATCTGTCAGTTCACTTGAGTTTTTCCCCCAATCAGACATAGTTATGGAATAAAAATGTAACCTTGCAAAACATTAAGAGTTGCTTAAAAAGATGTCCTGTCCTTTCCCAACCCTCTTTTCTCCACATAGTCCTTAAAATATGCTGCTTCCTGCCCCCAACAGATAACTGACAAATGCTTATTCAGTTCTCAGCCCATCCAGGCTCTTACAGCCAGCAGCTCTTGGAGGTGAACTTGATGTTTGATGAACTTGATTCTGGATCATCACAAAATAGATTAGCTAACCCCTCTGTGTGTCATTTGCAAGGTGCCTTCGATAAAGCACCATTCTTGGGATGCCCCCGATCTTAGACCTTATGGTACTGAGTATCCTAAGCAAGTCCCAGAGGCAAAGAACACTCTGCATATCAGTGACTGCTACTACAGTAATGGAAAACACCCCCCCCCCCCCAGTTAATGCTAGTAACAGCTGCTAGTCTATTCAACTTCTAAAACCAAAATCTAGAACAGATACCAAGTATCAAGAGACATGGGACTGCCTCTGCATACACAACCCTCAGTAAAGACAGAAACCAAACACATCTCCTTTGCTGTCATCGCTTGGCCCTGCACTTCTCTATCACAAGTCAGAAAGCAATTCACTCTCCCTGCTTCAGTATAGTCTGTTACTACAAAAAGATGTCTCAGATATGCGCAACAAAGAGCGGCTGAGCTCCAGAGCAGAAACTGCAAGGAAATAAAAGCAGCTGGGAAGTGCCCACAAGCAGCTTTGGTTACCCGAGGTAACTACTTAGGAGTAGAGCAGTAGGTAGCTTGCTTCCAATCCCTCCAAACTGTATATGGAAGAGGTAAAAATAACAAGAAAAACAGTAATTGAAGTTTCCACTACCTTTCAGTCCATGTGAGTTCATGTTCTTTACTTCACCTCCAGTGTTTGGCCTCAGGCGATCAGCGCAAGAGCCTACCTGCTCTGCAGAAGGACATTCCGCAAGAAAATAAGAAAGGTTACACAACAAATACTGATTTCAAGTCAGCTCAGCCACAACATGTGGAAGCACAACTGGCGTTACTCTCAGTCTAGCTGCTCAGAGGAAAAGTACTACCTCTCCAGGAACAACCCCCATCCTAGGATGGTCTGTCACATACCAGGTAAGAGTTGTTGAGGGACCACACAGATAGCCTGGACAACTGCCCTGGCAAGCACCAAGAGAAATGCGAGGGTAACGTGATTTTGTTCCAAAACTACCTGCTGCTCCCGTTTCCTGTTTCTGGCTAAGAGAAGCATTTCATCAAAAAAAGCCCTTGCCTTCATTTCAGTCCACTAAGCATCTTTACCTGTCCTCAGCAATGAATAATCTCTGGTTGGTAATGTAAAGGTTAGCAGCACTAAATTCTTTACAAGGTACAACTGAAACTATTGCACCGAGACAACTGTCTGGGATTTCTTTTAAGCTAAAATAATTTATTTTGAGCTGAAGTAATTTCTTCCTCTTTTCCTTCTGTGCTCACAAGTGCACCTTAAGTGCCAGAGATAGGTTGTCACAATTTTTTTCTTGATTTCCCTCTCACCTAATAATTCTTGTACCTTTCCAGGAGCAACATATTGCACAATGCAGCATTTAATAAGAGCAACCTGGTGCTCTAAAAACACTGTGCTGCTCTGCTGTGTGCTAGACCTGGCTGTGATTACTCTGCCTACACCTGAAAGGAATCCAAAAGCAGCGTCCCATCTGCATCAGCAGAAGAAACAGTACTTCTTGTTTCAGTACTTGTTTCAGAAGCTGACCCTGTATGCTTGCACAAAGATGTCTTTCTGGCAGCAGCTGAAAAAAAAATTGCTGATATGCGGCCAGATTTACACTGCAGAAGGCACAGAAGGGTCATGAAGGGAAAAAAAAAGTCTCTGCTGAGTTCCTTGGGGACTGTTAGAATAAGCAGATATTGCATCAGGATGGGTATTGGGAGCTGATGAGTCTGTGATACAACTTTTTTAATAAAGGATGAAGGGTGATGCAGGACCAAATCAGTTCTGAATAAAACTAGATTTCTTGCATCTTGGAAGGGATGCCTCTGAAAAAACAAAGCAAGACGACTCCTTTCAGACTAACCACCCAGCATATAATGTACATAAATCTGTGTGCTTGTGTGTGCAGATATATATATATAAAATCTACCTAAAGTAAAAATACAGAACACATAAAAAACGAAGTATATCTTTGTGTGCTCTAAAATATGTCTCTCTTTTTCTAGAACCTGGTAAAAGAGACAGGCTGACCACAGCCAGCAAAGACCAAAGTCTTACATGGCTTAGCCAGATGAATTTGGTGGATATCTTTGTACTCTCAGCAGAGTAATGTTCAGCTGTAATTACCTTCTGCTTAATATTTGTCTTACATCAGATACTAAACAGAATCAAGGTTCTGAAAATCCTCATCAACTACTTAATAGCACTGCTTCTTTGCCATGTAAAATCCGTTTTGATTTACGCTAATGATAAAAATGGGTGCTTATAAAATTCCTTTTACCCTGGCTAAGAAAGGAGGATTCTAGTTCTTCATTAAATGCTGCGACTCTCATTGAAAACCACAAGCTTTTTAAGGGAGGCAGAATAATGATCTTATCTCCTGACTGGCATTGCTGAATGACTGTGCTTCACCCTACCTGGCCACTTTCCAGATGAAATCTGGAACATCACTGTTCAGGTAGTGGTCGATCACACCGCCCTCTGTAACAGACTGCTGACAACCCCTGCCATCTACTCAAGTATGCCAAGTTTATTCACTGTTTACATACCATTCCATAAGCTCTGTATTTTTACGTACAAATTTCAGGTTTGATACCTCTGTTTTCCATTCTTCCAGCACAGACTCTCCTTGGAGATCACCTCCTAAGTTAACTGCGCGTGTTTACCATCGTAAAGAATGTATCCTCTGGTTTTTTGCACAGGATTAAACAACGCTCTGGTCTGTGTTGTAAGAAGCGGCGTTTCAAAAGAACGCCCATCTGCTGGCAACGCGGGCATCCCCCAGCAAGATCAAGAGCATGTGCTAACTGGGAACGCCACAAGGAACGCATCTGCCACCTGCTGCCTTCCAAAGCTCAACGGTTTTACGGGAAGGGAGCTAGGCACTTCACAGTCTGTGACACGTGAGTAGAGGTACCACACTGCCATGTTATACAGCAGCAGCAGAGGAACCCGAGCTGTTAAAGGGGCAACTGGGTCTCCGCCAGGGCACTGTGTCATCACAGCTCAGGTCCAGGTAAAGGGAACACAGGGCAATGAATGTACATTTAAAAGGCAAGTATTTCTTCCCTTCTATGTGTGTTAGGCACCACATCTTACGAGATCTCTCCTCGCTAATTACCCTTGCATCTTTACAGCTTTTAGAGATTCTATGCTCACTAGACATCTAATAATTTCACCATCATCAGCAATTATTCCATCTGTAAGCAACATTTTGCAGTAGTGGTTACACAGCACTATAAGCGCACATCTATGAAATACACTTTCCAGGATTTTCTTCAGATTTTTAGGCATCTCAGCAAATAATTAATGTACTATGTGAGGTACTAAAAGCAAACAAAAAAAAGAAAGAAATACACCCCCTTAGGGATATCTAAAATATGGCTTGTGCATTTTTTGTGATTAAAAATGCCCCCCGCCTCAGTGTAACATAAGGTGTATCTTATGGCCTTTATTTTTCAACTTGAGAAAACACTCTGCCTGTTGATTTCCAGAAGGACGTGCAGATGTTCCCAAAAGGATTCAAAATAACCCTACTTCATCTGAAAAGGTAAGGGAAAAAAAGGCACAGCTCTTTATTTTGGCACTCTCTCTCTCACTTCTCAACACTGTAACCTGAACGGACAGTCTCAGACTGCTTATGAGGACAGGGCAGAACTAAAAAGAGGGATGCGAGGATCCCACATGTAGAACACGAGAGCTTGGAAGGGAGATGGTGTCAAGTAGGGTGATAACTAAGCTATAACTGTGTCACTTTCAGGTCTGTAACATCACTGTGCTTTGCTAGCAAGGAAAATGGCCAAACCTAATGAAGATGGGAATAAAATCCACTTTGTTTCAAACTGCTGGGGAAAAAACATCACTGTACAACAAACAAGCACAGGAGAGACTCCTCCCATCACAACACAAAGATTCTTTAGATTAGTTACTGCCAACAGTTTTACTTTTGCTGACACTGTTTTATAGAAGCAGCACGCTGGGATTTAGATCCAACTTTGCAGCTGTGTCATAAATTCCAGTAAAAGATTCTTTCTGCGGTAACTCTAGTCTCAAGCTGCAGGCTATCTGATTACTCATCTCCTCTACTGAGGCTGTCGGAGAGCTGAGGGCTATGTTAGTATTGCATTACAAATGGTATCAGTCTTGAGAAAAAGGGAATGCAAATGTTTCTGCACTGGTACTGGACAGCAGAGGGCACTACAAAGATGCTTTGCAGTAAAGATGCTAAAAATAAGGACTCACTTTTCCCCTAATTTTTCTATTTTAACTAGGGGGTGGGGGGGTGTCTGTCTCAATGTTGCTCTTTGGTTCCTGAGCTGGGCATAGCAAAGACCATGCTTTATTTTTACTGTTCACTTACACATGCAGAGCACAGTTCTTCATACTGTATTTACTGTGGTTTGGCTGCAAAATAACTACATAATGGACAGATACTGCCACACAGCCACACTCAGTAAACTACTGTTTCCTAAGAGCTGTTAGATGCCTTTTGCTTTTCCTCCGCACCTACAAACAGAACCTTCTGCCAATCGCATTTTGATTCCTGGGCCTTGAATTGGTGAAGCCTGTGCATAGAGAACTGAAGAGCAGCGGCTCAGCAGCACACTACAAACCCACAATGGAAAAGCAAAGAGACCACAGAGGTCCAGATCTAACCCCTTCCTCATCTGGTTTCCATCAGTAGTGACCCAGCATCACTTTAATTCTCATCCAATGTTATGCATTATGCCATGGATATCTATTATTATTCTTGGTGACTGTATATTAGAAGCTGTAACAATTAACCTATGCAATTAACCTATAGGTGGCAATATTCAACTGAATAACAGTTTTAGATCTGTTTTCTGCTGCACACCATTGCTGGGGACTAGTGTAAGCCATGAACTTCACGTTGCCTTTAACTGCTGCTTAAATGGAGTGGAGCCATTCTTTTACACATTGTTTTCTGTTTTGGAAAAGCTTTTGAAAAGACGATTCCAAGCCTCTGCGCAATCTGCAAATAGAGAGGGAATCCACATCCCACCTCTCACCCAGCCTTCCTCTCCATTTGTCAACTTGCGCCGCGGTCATCGCATCCAGGAGAATGTGAATTCTGACTTGAGCCACCTGGATCAGGAAATACAGGTGAGGCATCAGTGCTACAGTATATGGCTTCCTACAATGTTACACATTTATTTCTCTTGAGGATGGTGCAGCACTTTATTGGTCAGATTTCCTCCCCACCACACCGGTGTGGAGTCTACTGACTTTTGTATTTAGAATTTACTCTTGAGTTGCTTTCACCTAACTGAAGTTGCTGTTGGCAATCACGGGGGGAGCAATGCAGCTGGCACACAGGCTGAAACTTGGTTCTCTAAAAAACAGCCTGCAAATATTATATGTCACATGCAAGGGGCTTTATATGTAGTAAACACTGCTTAGGATTTCCTTCCTGTGATTCTGAAGTGCTGCCTACATGGCCCTGACTCCAACATCACCTTTTGCAGACTGGTGTCCTTAGCACTGTGGCAAAATCAATGAGACACCTTAGGCTAGGCAATTGGTGCAGCTGTGAAACCACACACTCACACAGCTAGAGCTAAACTAAAACACATGCAAAAACTGTCACGAATCAGTTTCTCTTCCTTGGTGCTAACTACCCTGTATATCTTCCAGGTGCTGGAAAAACTCAGCAAAATTTTGCAGACAGATTCGCTTACCGAGATCCAAAAATGGTTCGCAAAGGCAGGTGAAAAAGGTAACAAACATACGCTTCTGCGTCCCTTTCTGAAAAGCACGTGCTCTTGTACATTCGTGTAAAACCCTGAAATTCTCGTAGACCTAAACTGATTGGGGTTGCTGAGGTGGAAGGATAGGATCCAGTGAAGTGGGCTTGGCCCAGCCACGGCCGTGCTGAGCAGTGAGGTGACGGCACACAGAAATTAGTCACTCAGACCTCAGCGCACTCAGGTTTGGTGCAGGGTGGAAAAACGTGCTCTCCCAGTGGGGCTCTGGGCTGCTGTGGGCAGGGGGAAGGCAGAAAGCAAACGAAACATATCTCTCATGTCCTTAAGCCCTTTGAAAATGAGGTAAGGGAACTCCTAATTCACCCCTAAACATCCAGATCGGCAAGTGGGAATGTTAATAAAATTTCTGCTACCTTCACATTTCAGAGAAAGACCTGGTATCCAGTCTGATTTATTCAGAACCAACTAACAAAGGCATGCCGAACGTTAAGGAAGGTACAGCAGAGAACATGAATAGCCTGGGTCCACTAATGCATCTGCCTCCTCTTCAGAGAGGTCCAGAAGGGGATATGAAGCACTCCAGGTAAAATCTGCAGTGAGGTTGCTAGCATTAAGGATAAGCTAAACCTCATAACCAGAAATTTTTGTTTTCTCCTCCCATGAAAAAGCAACTTTGTGATTGAATTTTATCATGCACAGCCTTAATCAAAAATGCTCCTAACTACAAACAACCTCACACTCTTTGATACTAATTTAGTTATTACAGGAACAACACAAAGCTTTAGGAGCACCTGAACCCCTTTGAGAAAAACCTTCGGTATATTGCAGTGTAGTGCACAGTTTATATCAGCTGTAAAGTTAGACATTCTTTCTTTTCCATTCAGGTCTTCGGCTAAAGAAACAAAGCAATCTCTGCTTTTCAAAGTGGTATCCACGGAGGCTTCTTTGCTACACAGTGGATGTGCTTCTATACTCTCAGCTGCCTATGGAACAAAGCCAAACCAGTCTAACATAATCCTAAGCCTAGCCTAATAATATACAGCTTTCTTTTTCAAAATGTTTTACAGAAAGGGAGAAAGAATGCCTTTTGCTCTCAACGCTGAGAAACACAGGGTCAGCACAAGCAGATACACTGTTCCCAGGGAAGAACCACAACTGAGGAAGTGCTATGGAAACAAGAGACCATCCTGCCTTCACACTCTACCAGAAGTCTCACCTGTGCCACAGCCACCCCCAAACAATAGATATCCCGCCTCCAGTTAATGCCCCACTATTACAGAGCCACTGAAGCATCCCCCCAGTTGACTTAGGATACAGGAATATGTAATCTTAGTGCTTATTTTATAAAGATATCTGTTCAGACTCCCTATTAAAATAATTTTATGCTCATTATATTAGTTCTCAAGTGATTTAATCAAACCATGCTGCATAGGTACATGAGAAGTGAGCTAAATGAAAAAAAGCGCAGAAGCAACACTTTTTGGCATCGGATTCATCTTTTTGTGTGACTCAGCCAGGCCTGTACAAAGAGCTCCTGTGTGCAGGCTTGACTCTACAGTCACAGACATAGTGGGGTAAGAAGAGAGGCGCACACACATTACCTGCAGAGGTGCATTTCAAGCCCTAGGCACTGGAGAAAAGAAAAAAGATCCTGGATTTTCAAAATCTGGCCTGCAGAGTGACTGCAGATGTCCGCCTAACAGCAAGCTAGAATTTGCTTCCATAGCTCTCATTATTAGCAGAGAAGCAGCACAAATTGTGGTATCCGATGAGGGGGAGGGGGATGAGGATGACATGGACAGAATGACACCGAACAAACCTTAAAAGCACCATGCAAACCTCAAGCCATTGAAATCGAGGCCAACAGTGACAGAAATGTATCTGGCCCTTTTTCAGGCCTTGTGAGTGAACTGCGAAAGCAGAATAATCAGGGTTTATCTGTTTTAAACACACCTCTATCAATTTCTTCTCATAAAACCAAGGAATGGTGATAAATCAACCCTACTTCCCTTTATTTGCCCGAGCAAGATTATTCAGTGCAGACAGGCTCATTCAAAACATCTGGCTGTCTGAGGGGGAAGGAGAGATATCCTGTTAGCACAGTGTTAAGGAAAGAGGAGCTTAGCTCAGAGCAGAGCTCAGCGTACTCTTTCCAAGAGCCAATGCCTTCACTTCAAATCATGTCTGCTGTAGTAACAACTACCACCTCCATTCCCATTTCCTGCTGCAGGAGAGGAGCATGCTGAAATCCAGGGACCATCTCAGCTCTGCTGTCTCTTGGTGCTCACTTGCTGCCGCACACGCCCAGCTGTGGCGGAGCGCTGGATGAAGCAGGCTGGTGGGCATGAAGTAACCTGTAGCCACAGATCAACAAGCAGAGTACTTATGAATGGCCGGCAGAAGGCTGGTCGCCCGGGGCAGTCATTACTCAGATCCGCTTGCCAACTCAGGCCACAGATGCAGAAACCCATTTGTATGAAATTATTTAAATGGGTATCAACTTCCCAGACGTGTAATTTCTCTACAGCTGTGCAGGAGTATAAGCCCGCAGGCTGTGGTAAACGGGAGCAGAGCTTCAAGCGGGAGAGGAGCTGGCAGTGCTTTGAAATTTCCCTTGTGTCTTAGGTGTAAGCACTACAAAGTCAGCTGGAAACCAAACTGGAAGCCAAGTGATCTGGAAACCAAACAGCAGGGTTGAGCAACCACACACTGACTAAGCTGTTGTAATGACTTATTGAACAGGCCAGATACTTGACCAAATGCTTTTGGGCCATACTCAGATTGCCTTAATTCCATATAAATTTCTGTCCTGAGTGTTCCGTATCAGCTGCCTCTCAGCATCATGCTGCACTAGCCAAGCCTGAAAAACTTAATTACATCTCAGAGGCCTCAGAGGCTCACTACTGAACAGAATCAAAATGAAAGCAACCATGTTAACATCATCCCTCAACAGCATGGTTACATTTCCTCCATGAAGCTGACAGGTTACTGAGCAAACACACTAGAGCCAGAAGAGTGACAGTTTGCAAGGATAGTTACAATCCATTGCATCTTCTCAGTCATTTCCCTTCCCAAAGCACCTGGTACTGTACTTGCTACATGCCTGAAAACAAAGCTCCCTCAAGGGCACTTCACCCATCCTAGCAGTGAAGGAATAACAAGGTTATGTTCAATGTGTGAATCTCAAGATCGAAATTAAAGTAGTTTATGTTGAGAAGTGTCTCAGAGATGTAGTAACCTGTCAATCCAGCCTGAGCTTTGCCATTCCCCAACACAAATGCTGCCCAATCAAGTTTTCATCCTAAGCTTAAGTCATGCATGTGTCCTCCAACACCCTCCTTGATCCCACCTGCCTGCTTTATCAGTGACCTGGACTCTCTAGCAGGAGAAGCTGAAGCAGATTCTTACAATCACATCAGGGTGCAGCAGGGATAGAGAAATTCTTAAGACTTCTCTGGCGAGGCAGCTGCTTTCCTATGTCCTCTAAAAAAATCAGATGACCCATCTTCTGAACTATCACTTGCCCCTAACCCCAACAGCTGGGAGTCTGCCATCTTTAGGATCTGTCTGCTGTTACCAAGAGGGTTCAGATAGTGCACCTGTAAGAGAACAACCCCCCTTGGAAAGAACAGTTATTGTGTATGTTTAATTAGCATTAATCTAGACTCCTTTCTTGTTGATCAAGCACTGTTTCATGTTTTAATATTTAACCTAAGCTCAGGGATAGATATCTTGGCCATCAGCGATGACCCATTTAATCAAGGATTAAGTGTTCCTTTTAGAAGAAAATTAATGAGAGTTTGCATGAGAAAATAGCCTTAAATTGTCTTTGCATAACACATGACCATATATGGGTAAAAAGGGTTAGGGTACTTCATCTGTAAAGACCACCAGAGACGCCCGAAGAGAGGAAGGCATGTGCAGAAGAATCTGAAGCAGAGCCAAGGAGAGTGACTTAATGCCATTATGCAACCTATGTAGATTAGAACGAATATATATTAGATAGGCAGAATATGTATGAGGTAGCCAGCTTCGGGGTGCTCGATTTGTGGAAAACCACTGAGCACCCAGGCTTGCGCAACCCTGAAATAAATTAGCAATGTCTCTCCCGAGTGTGTGACTATTGACTCATTGCACACTGGGTGACGAATCCGCTTCTCAACGACCCACCCACTCAAATGGTCATCCATCCGTGTCAAGTATTTCCAAATGCTTTGTGAAGTGCTCAGGTTGCAAACCAATATTCCTCTCCAAGTATTTATTTCTATCCTTCAGAGAGGTTATCCTGTCACTGCAGATCTGGCCCATCCAATACATATGTAAAATCTTTGCATTGTGCAGTGAACACAGAAATAAGTATGAGTTATACACTTTATCATGATAACTTAATTTTGGCAAGTTTTCAGAGCTTTCAGAAAAAAACAAAGAGCTGAGGTCAGGTAGCTGTGTCACCATTTAAAACAATTTCATTAAGCAGTTAAGAAAAAGAACAAAATGCATTAGAATAACATTGACTACTATCAACTCTATAACTTACTCATTGTAGGTAAGTAAAGTAATGCTTTAGTTCTACCTGACAACGGCAGGAAGCCAGGAAAAACACACTAACAGCATCCTCCAAAGAAAATAAATCATGTCACACAACTGGACCGCACAATTTAATCAGGGTGAGCCGTCTTCCCCAACCCACCCCCCACCAGTTTTATATTAAACAACAGGAAAAAATAAATAACAGATATTCCCTGCATCAAGATAAGAAGAGATTAAAAGCACTGAAAAGCCTAGGATGCCTAGAGGCCCCTCACTACAATTAAACAAAGGTGAAAGCCACTCTCGAACTCCCATGAGTTCTCACAAACCCCACAATACAGATCTCTGGTCACTTGACTGTTTTCAAACAGTTGCCCACTGCTGTAGAGGTAGGAGGTATTACCTGGGAAGTCCATGCCCTTCTTCACAGAGGCAGGCAAGGACACTCAGGGATTAAAAAAAAAAAAAGGACACAGCATGTGAAATACGTCAAGGGTATATATTTCCGGGTCAGAGTGAAATACAGCACAAGACCAAGACTGCTGGGGATGCTTTTCCCGAGGATGCTTTTCCCAGGGATGTCAGCAAATGGCCATCCTACCAGCCTCTACCTTCACACTGCAAAAAGATGCTGGGAAGACAGGAGGAATACCCTCCTAATCTGTCATGAGGAGCTGGGGCATCATGGCAAGGACTGGAGGTGTCACAAATAGCACAAGCCCTCTTCCTTTTACAAGCTACGCTCTCAGACACTCTCACAAGCAGGTTTCAGTTTCTCGCACTTGATCTGATGCTGGGGCAATTTTCACGTGCTCCAACCAGTTCAACTGTTTTCACCAACAACTTTGCACTGAACTCGTTGCAAGAATGGCCCTTCAGGGCTTCCTGAACCATCAGTTCTCCCTGAGGACTTCTGCATAGCTGCAGCCTGCTGCCACTTTGCTCTAGTATGATTGTGTCTAGTGCTGGTGATTCCACCTATGAACAGCCAAGCATCTAAAGCATTTAGAAAAGGGTTAGAAATCTCATTGGTGTGAGTCCAGGTCCATCAAGAACAGCCTTTTCTGGACAGCTGCAGAACTGTAGGATACTGAAAGGCTGAGGACAGCAGCAGCAGTCAAAGGGCTGTGCCCATCGAAGCCCTGGTCTACTCTTGCTTACTGCTCCATCTCACCCGTTAACACATCCCGAGGGCAGCATCCTGTAGAGACGGCTCACAACAGGCATGAACTTCAGCCTAGTACGACCTGATCAGGTTAGCACAAACAGAGGAAAGGTAAACAGCAGCAATGGCAATTACTGGCTAAAGCACCAGCGAGGACGGCAAGAGCGGGTGATTGAGACAAGCAAGGCCTGTATGAGCAGGCAGCGGCTAGTCACCAGGCTGCTGCGACACCATGGGGTTAGTGCTGGGAACCTTCCAAGAGCAGCATGTCAGACCACCTTTTTCTTCTGTCAATTGCTCCACAGACAGGTAAGCTTCAGATTTGAAACCACTTGACTTAAAAACATGTGCGTGCACATGGGCGTGTGTGTTTATCTAATTTCACTGGCGAAGATGTAAGACAGACTGCATTTTAAGCCACAACACACTTCCTTCACACCACAAAACTGCTTTGTCAGCAGAACAATTCCATAAGATGCTTTTGGACCCTTTCCAGACTCTTTGGTTTGTTTATGTGACCTGCTCTTGCACTCTCAAGCCTGAGTAAATGAAGCAGGTGTGAGAAATGGTTCTAAGAAAACCTTAGAGAGACTGATGAGTCTTAGATCAGGTTTAATAGGTGCTATGTGCATTGACATGCAGATCCTCAGCTGTAAAGATGTAACGCCTTGTAATTTTACTGCTTTACACATTTGTATCAGAGAAGCAGTGTAATAGACAGTGGATATCCTTATGCTGCACTTTTTGTTACAGAAATAAAAACAGCAATGCTTTAATGAAAAAGCTTATCTAGTTTCTGGAACAAAAGCAATCACATTTTTGTAAAGCCTAACAAAAACCACCAATGTTACCTGAGCAACAAACAACAATCCACACTTTTAACAGTAGAAACTTTCCTATGGTTATGTAAAAAGTAGAGAGAGGCGCACACTGAGTGTATAAAGTCATAACCAGTTGCTTGCCAACCCTTTACAGACCACAGGGACTAGTCGCCATTTGAAAGCGGTAATAACAGAGGGGGAAATACAAATGGAAAAAAGCCAAGCCGTACTTGATTCAGGACTCTGATTCCAGCTCAGCAAAGATGAACAGTTACAGTGACGTGTTCTTACGCCCTTCAGCCGACCTATAAGAAGGCTGCACTTGCTCAGAAGCTGCAGCTACTTGGCTAGTCCCCACAGAAGAAAGGGATGGGGCAGGTTCACAGAGGTGAAGTGAAGCCACAC
>VZTV01072115.1:33825-76037 GCA_013400875.1 Anhinga rufa | reverse complement strand
TATTTGCTCTCTTTTACATCCCACATTAAATGGTGGCCCCATCGCTGCCTTTTTTGCGATACAGCCCCCTTGTCATGGCAGTACCACGGGGCAGCACGTGCACACTGCAGGCCTTTTTCTGCTCACAAAAGCACCAGCAGCACCAATTAGCTGTCCTCTGCTGCAGCCTCCCTTGGCACAGGGCCATTCCCGCCCAGCAGAAACGGAAGGAGCCGCACTGCAATTTGCAGAGCTTGCAGACTCCCACAAAGGCTCACGTGTTGCACTTTCTCCCCCATGCAGGCACAGCGGCCAGCACGGAGCGTTGGGAAAGCCTCCCACCACGGAGGAAAGTGCCCTGAAGGCATCCGAGGGAAAGTTTCCCATCTCCGCACTGAGCTTGTCCCTTTTGCAATGGTCAAGCGGGACCGCAGCGTCCTTGCGAAGCCCCCTTACGGCACACGTATGGACTGGAGCGGGGTTGGGCACAACCCCGTGCGAATGGCTGCCCCACGAGCAAAAAGCATCCCACAGCCACAGCCCACTCCTGCCCAGTGGCCTCAGGGCTGACCCAAACCCCTCTTCCAAGGACAGCACCAATGCAACTCTCCTGGGCATTTATCTGTGGGACTGAAGGTGATCGAATCCCCAGTGTCTGTTAATAAAGCACAACAGAAGTGAGAGACACCCCTCTGCCCCGGCGGGGACACATCACCGCTCGCTCCGACTCCTGCAATTTATGTGCTTGATTTGCGCAGGCTGCATTACTCATCCGGGGCAACACAAAAGTGTGGCCAAGCCCAAGAAAATAAATCTGCATGCTCAGGAAGGCTGCGCGGGACTGACCTGCGGGCAGCAGCCCTGGACGGGGACTTTGTCACGGCAGGGGAACGCGAGCGCTGGCTGTGAGCGCCGGTACCCACCGCCAGCCCAGCAAGCGGGCAAGGTGCTTTCCACATGTTTGGTTTTTTTCTGTCTCCTTTTTTTTCCCCCACCTCCTTTGGCAAAGGAGACCAGCAGCTGTGATCTCAAAGGGAAAGGGTCGCTATTTGTCCCAGGACCGTGCAAACAGGGAGGAGAGCCCCCAGGCCCCCGACATGCACAGATGGCCCCACGCTGCTTGATGCTGCTGGGAAGTGTTGGTGCCCAATATGTCCCGAATTTCCCGCTGCACCAGCCCAGCTGTAATCAGCTTTGGATTACCAGTCTTCTAAAGTACCAGGCTCTGATAACATCCCCTCTGTTACCGACTCTCTAAATCTCCCCAGCATGCAGATGGTTTCCCCCCAGCAACCGAGCACCAATTACCAGGAAGTGAAAAGAACCCCAACACAGAAAAAAGAAAAGGTTAATAATCAGGTGAAAGCCAGATGCTGTCGCAA
This sequence comes from Anhinga rufa, assembly GCA_013400875.1. Lineage (NCBI taxonomy): Eukaryota > Metazoa > Chordata > Aves > Suliformes > Anhingidae > Anhinga > Anhinga rufa. The sequence goes on along the minus strand of VZTV01072115.1, from coordinate 74,676 downwards.
TGAGCGGCTGGTGGCTGTTTCTTTGCAGCAGCGCAAAAACAAGAGGATATAGAGCAAAATCAGACAACAGTGAATTTAAAATGGACCGCTTTCCCACAACATATCATTAACCTCTGGAAAAGACTGCCATGAATTGTCTCGGAGGTTTCAGCGGTGCAGGGCTCGAGCTGATCGGACATTCAGATTGATGGAAAGAAGAGCCACGGCCACCTGAAGCACAAGAGAAAAAATGCCACATAGGTTACAGAGGTTTATCCTTCAGGACACAGTCTGAGTGTTGTCCGAGCACATAAAGAATTTCACTTTTATCAAGTGACCATTTTTTCCCATCCTTCCCTTGAAGCTGCCAGCACGTTTGGCAGCAACAATATCCTCCGCGGCGGCTGGTCCTGCCCAGTATTTTGAGCTGCCTGGTACGTACTTCCCATCTCTGATTTTCCAGCAAGCCCCCAGACGCTTCTCACCTGAGCTCCTTCTTCTACATCAGGATGCCCTTTTGTCTCCAGCTTTCCGGAAGGCATCATTTTCAAAGCAGGGACATGCTTTGGTGAGGAGCTGCACCTACGCCAGCACAGCCCACACACCCGCAGGGTCACAGCACGCCGGGGCCGGCTCTTCTCCCCATCGCATATTGGAAAATAGAGATCCTGAAAAATCAGAGGTTGCTACTTTTCAACAGTTCTCCTCATTCCTCTTAATTTTGGGTTTAAACAACCTTGCAGAAGGTTTTCATTAATCCAATTGCCTCAAGTGGTAAAACTCGGGTCACGTGGGAAAGAGATGGGACCCAAAAATAACTGCAGCAGCCAGAAAACAGAAATAAGTTAATGAACATTTTTTTCAAGCCTCTTTCTTCCTGCCAGCATGGTGCCCAGGGTGCATCCCAGGACGGGGGCACGGGGCAGCTCTGCGCTGCAGCAGACCCCAGGGAAAGTAGTCTGGGGAACAGAGTGGCACGAAAGCAAAGCCTGCCGTCTCCCACCGACCTGGGACAAGGGCAGTAACAACTGTCCCCAGGGACCATGTTTTGCAGCGCTAACTGGTATTTAAAAGCCCTCGTGTGCCTGAATCCCACTGCAATGTGCTGGGAGACCAGATTCTCAAGGTGCCGGTACAGCTCGGTGTCTCCTTAGCAGAATACAGTCACATGGGGACATTTTGGTACCCTGCGCTGCAAAAAGCTTCACCTCCCGGGTCACACCAGTGCCCGTGCAGCTCACCGCGAGCACCGCGGCCTTCGGGGAGGGACGCGTGGCAGGGCCACCGCTAACAAAGCACGGCGCGTCCCAGGAAGGCTCCACCAGTGACCCCGTGCTGGCCACTTCGCATCCTCGCTGAGCAGCGAGGGCAGAGGGCAGCCAGGAACAAAGAGGACTTTACAGCCCAGCCAAGCGCAAAGGAAATAAAGGAGAAAAAAAAAAGAGCTGACAGAGTGTGGAGAGAGAAACTTCATAGGTTCTCACTTTCATCCCTTTCCTCTTGCTGTACAGTGAATGGGAAAGGACAAAGAGAAAAACCCAGCGCCTCTGTGGGGACGCCGTGCGCTGGCTCTCGCTGTAACACGCAGGCATCGGCATCGCCGCCACACATCGCTTTCCTTGGGAAACCACGGGAGTTTTGCACGATTTTTGCACGATTATTGTAACCAAAATGTTTCTGTGGATTCAAATCTGAGCCTCTTCATAGGCAGCCTGTAGCTGCAAGTTTTGTCAGCGAATGGCCCTGATAAAGCCTTCCTGATTTTACCCGTTTTAATATAATTGGTATTTCTCTCCCTGTAATCCAGACAACTCCTTTTCTATGCCATTTCACACCACCACTGAGGATTTACTTTTTTCCTCACAAAAGGGAAAAATCTGTTTCTCCACCCTGTGCCCCAAATGCTCCTTAAGGAGCTGCTCTTAAGGTGCCAAGATGGACCCAGGAACCCCAAAGCTGGGATAGGGAGAGACCAGTGACCCAATTCCCGCTGCATCACACCCACCTGCCTTGCTCCCAACGGACTGGGAAGCACAGCCAGGAAAACAGGAGGGAGTTTTGTAGACACTATCCCTGTGTTAAATTGCCACCCAGCAGAGTCTGGCCATGTCGATGGAGGTGGAGGGGCAGCCCTGGATGGGTCTGTGAGGCTGAGGCAACCCTGGGAGCTGTGGGTGAAGCACCCTGTCCCACGAGGCTTGGGGCCAGGGCGGTGACAAGCCAGCCCTGCCTGGGAGGATGGCGCTGGGGAGAGGGGCTCACCATGGGCAGCAGTCACACTCTGCCCCAGTGGCTGTGGGTTTTCCAGCCAGCAGAATTAAATCTATCCATTCAGATTAGAGCCCTGAGCTGCTCAGCGGCTTCGCCAGCTCCTTCTGCAGGGCAAGAGGTGAGGACCGGCGGGATTACTGCCCAGAAAGAGATGCTGAAGCAGCATCTGGAGGAAGGGATTTCTTCTTGGTGGTCTCTTTTAGGTCATCAGCATTCATGACACCTCCTCTTAGTGATGTCCTGAGACATGCCATCACCCAGCAAAGATGGGGAGTTTGGAATTTTCCTTAAAAACTTGCCATCTCCTTCAAATCTTTGCTTTCTCTGCATATGACTGCAAGGTGAGACTTTAGAGAGGTTTCAGCAGGTGTACTCTGTCTCTTATGGATCACCACAGCAGAAAATTGAGCCTGAAAGGAGGAAAAGAAATTTCTTTGCTGAAACAGTGCTGTGCCACACCAAGCTCCATGAATTGGCTTCATCTTGAAGGTCTGAGGCCAGCCTGGGAGATCACGCTGCGGCCGTGCCAGCGCTACCCGGCTCTCCTTCCCAGGGCAATGAGGGAATAGCTCCTGTCAACACGCACCAGCAGAGCCCCAGAGCAAATGGAAAGGAAGAGGAGTGAGACTGCAAACCCCGGGTGAATGTCTAAATCAATAGCACAGCAGCTCAATAACGTTCCCCTACAAATCCAGCAAGCCACGCTTACAAATGCCTCCAATTTAAAGGCAGATTTCTCATCAGCTCAGCAACCACCACTCCTCAAGGCACAGGCTTGTACTGAATGGCCTGAGCCTGCCTGGGCTGGAAGAGAAATAGCAGCTGTAGCCGCAGAGGTGAAGTCCCAGTAGTCCCCAAAGCTAACCAAGTACAAAGCTGGAGGCAACCCTAATGTTCCTACCGATCTGTACTTTGGTGCTCAGCCCTCCCTGGTGCCTCTTAGCCAGAAACTGCATGGAGCTACCTCTGCCCACATTGCACGGGGCCATCTGGGGACTACCTACATCAGTGCTGGGGGAAACAGAAAGAAGAGTACCCATAGAGGACACAGCAGATTTGCTAGCAAGTTGTTTCAGCCAGGCTGCTGCTCAGCAGGTTATGTTAGCCCAGCCTCATGGGGTTGCACAGTATCCAGTCCCCAAACTTAGTTTGAGGCTGGATAAGGTACCACCCAGCATCGCAATGGAGAAGGACAATGCATCCCAAGGGGGGGGGATCAACTCTGGGCCTGGCACACAAGCCCCTTGAGTGTGCGGCAAGGGGAATCGGGGCCAGTCCCTGCTCCCAGAGGCCAGGCTGAAACCGGAGGCTGGTGCTCACCTCCCCGGGCAGACAGCATCCCTTCCCCCTGCTCCCGCTAACCACTTCTCCTTGCCAGCGCTTCCCAGCTTGTTAAAACCAGATTAAGGTTCTGGGTTCAATTTAGTTCCAGCCCCTCTGTGGCTTGTGGTAAAATGTACAATGCTCCCCTTGCACCTGTAAAATCAAACTCCAGCTGTCACTTAGATTTATATATTCCTCTGTATTCCAGAAGCGATGAAATATAGCCACCGCATGCTGATCCCCAGTGGCTGCAGGTGCTGCACTGGCCACAACAGCATCCCTCTGCCTGCGAGGAGTGTTTGCTTCCACTGCACAGGGAGCTATGGCCGTGACAAAAGCTCCTCGGGCACAGCAACACATTTCAGCCTTACACTTACCACCATTACACTTTCAAGGCAAAGAGATGCTACGGACACAAAGTGCTGTGTGCTCCAGGGCCCTGCCTCTGTGCCCAAGATCCTGACCCCTGGTCTTCGCCCACGTCCCACAGGACATACCTACAGTCTCCTTTCCACTACCTGCATTTGCATTGGAGCGAAGAGCCTCCCAAAAAGATGTATGGGATTTGATGTCAAATAGTAGGGAAAAACAATTTGGAAAAATGGAAATAACCAACAACAGGTACTTCAAAGGGCTGCAGACCCCAGTGCACTCCGGAGGCTGTGCATGGCCAACAGACCACAGGGTCCCTCCTCGGTGGACAAGTTTCCACCCTAGAGATGAGCTATGACCACCAAATCAGTTGAGCCCATAACATCTAGAAAGGTTGTTTATTGGCTGTAAAATTACTCCACGCTTCTCCGAAGAAGCTATACACAGCTTTGATTTCCCTCAGCAGGATGGGAAAGCTGGGGCTAATGACACCCTGCAGCAAAAGGTCCTTCAATCGATTTGTCCTAAAACAGCCAACTCAGTCACTCGCTCAGTCGAGGGATTGTGCACGTGCCCACTGGAAAGGACCAACAAGAACTGGGGTGCTCCGCCGAGCATCGTCTCCTTCCTGGCAAGCAGACAGGAAGGGAACAGATGCTGAGATTTGCTACGTCCATGAATACACCTCAGGGCCACGAGATCAAGAACCCCGTGCACAGAGCACTGAGAAGTACAGTCCCACCCCAAGGAGCTTTCTGCATGCTGTTAGCGACCGTCTCTGCCGAACAAAATTCATTTTTTATTCTGTTTTATTAACCTTCACATGTCTAGACACAAGGGCTACGATTTATAGCTCATACACAGTAAAATATGAAATCACTACATCTCCCTTTTTAAGATATTTGCAGTCATGATGTGCAATCTGCCCCATTATTAAACGCTGGTCCCAAATCCACCGACACAGGGGAAGCAAGTTCCTGGAAGGTGGAAGAGCCCAGCTAGCCCTCCACCCCTGCACCCAGCACACCACCCTCGGCCTGTTTGCCACACCTCCACACGTCACCCTGCTTAGCTACCTCACCAGTCTGGGCCACAATCTTATTCCTGGTACAGGAAGCCATTGCATCTGATTTATTGCATTCAAAAAGGAGAAGGAATTTAAACCGGGAGATCTATCCAGAGGCAAGATTTTGAAATGTTTCTGCATCTCTACCTTTGCTCCCACCATCCCAAAAGCCTGTGACTTGTTTTTGAGTGGAAGAGGTAATTTGGGGCAGTTTGCAGCTATCCCTGGGGTGCAGCAGAAGCCAAGAAGCTGAGCTAAAGTGCACCTTAATAATGCGGCCTTATGCATCTTTTTCAAACACCTGCGTCTTAATTACTTCAGAGAACAAATTCTGACACTGGAAATGCAGCTAAACTAGCCAGGGTGTCTTTCGTGACCTCCTAGCTAATTTTGCCACTGGTTCCCCTTCAAAGGAAACCATGAAGCCAAAAAACATTTCCTTTAACGCACTTGATAGGGGTTTGATGTGAGTAGTGGGCTCTTTTATCTGCTGCTTCTTCAAAAAAGGATGTAGATAAAAAGATGAAAGAAAAAAAAGGAAGCCTCGTGTACGTAAGTATTGCACTGAGAGACTTGCTTGCTCTGTACTTGTTCTTTCAGCATGGCCCACGTGCTCACACGTCACGATTTCACCTCGCTGCTCTGAGCAGGGGGAGGCAGCACCCTGCCCATCCTGGGGGCCTGTGGGACAGGGGTCCTCCATCACGGCCACCTGGAACATCAAAAGTACAGCCAGGCTGGGGCCAAGGCCAGCCAACTTGTCCTGCTGGGACAGGTCCCCAAGGGTTTCTCTGCTGCAACCTGCCTCGTCAATAGAGCAGATCTATGCAGGGGCTCTTGGGCACTGTGGTCCCACCCCGAGCCAGCTCAGACATTTCCACAGCATCTCAGCTCACCCGGACCGTGCCGGCATAGCCCTGCTCCCCCAGAGAGCACGCCTCGGCAGCAGGGCAGGGCAGGGACCCCCAGCCCCTCACCCCCCCAGCCTCTCAGGGACTCCCTTGCAGTAATTTTTCCCCAGGTCTTTCCTCGAGGTCTAAAATTAACAGGTCAGCCTCACAGGCAGGAGAGGGTAGCTGGGGGTTCAAAGGAGGCTCTTTCACCACCCTCCCTTTAAGGAGCCGAGCAAGCAGGACCAAACAGCACAAGGAGGTGGGTCAGGCCAGAGCAGGGCACCATCCCTGCCCCAAAGTCTCGGCTCACGCTGCTTGTGGCTGTGAGGGCTCGAAGCATCCTCTCGTTCCTCCTCGCGTGCCTGGGGGCAGCTTCCCCACCTCACCACCATGCACGCCATGTGCACTAGGCAGGATTTCAAGCATGCACACAGCAAATTCATCCTCGCCATAGCTTTTGAGCAACGCCCTGGCCCGTGTACGTGCTATCTGAGCCCAGCAAAGATCACAGGAAAAGGGGCTGCTTGTTTTCTCTGGCCTGTCTGAGCATTACCCAGCATCAGAGAGCTGCCACCCTCCCCTCTGACCCTCACGGGTACCCACCTGCTGCAAAGAGAGCATCAGCCAGGGCCAGGTAACGCGTCTCCTTCTTAGGAACAGAACAGGGGCGGGAGAGGAACAAATAGGAGAGGAAAGATCAGGGTGAGAAGATATGAGAGCTGACAGCACTCTCATCTATCACCACAGGTCTTAGCCTCAGCACTCATTAAAGCCCTGGGTCTTCAAGTCATGCGAATTAGAAGTGGTAAAAAAAACCAAAACAGCCTCTAATGGAATGGTTTCTTGTAGAACAAAGAAATGGTACTTCTGTTGAAAAGTGAAAAAAATCTGTTTTGACTTGAAAATCTTTTGCTATTTTAAGTCAAACAGAGAGGTAAATACATTTCATTTAGGTTTTATCATTACAACTCATTCTGACATTTACATTGTATTGAAGTTTTAATATTAATACTGTGCTGCTATATAATATTTAACACAAAGTTTAAATATATATATTTAAGTGAATATTTCATATGCTAAAATCCAAATGGCAAAATCCCTTTGCTCCATCAAAGATAAAAGCACCCAGCACAAATTAAAAGTTATCTGATGTTACTGAGGCTCAGGACCAAAAGCAGGACCAAATAAATTCCCTGGAAACAAATCGCAAAGATGTCAGTAACATTTGCAAGAGCATCTCAAGGGCTCTTCACTGGCCTGTACTGACACGGGCACCGGGTAGAAAACGACCCTTCTTGCCCTTCACACCTTTGTGCATCGCACACCATGAAAGCAGAGCAGGAGCGGCACTGTGACGAATATATGGAGAAATGGGACGAGGAGGGATGGTCGATGGTATTTTGCAGGGAAAATGTTAGCTGTGTAAGCAAGTCACCTCCAGCCAAGGCTTAGCGGCTCTGGACCACCCACTGCAGAGGGTTGGGGCCCCAGAGAAGGGAGTGCTGCCCTGGGGCAGTGGGTTTGGACCACACACCGCTGCTGTCCCCATCATCTCACCCAAGCCATCACCAAGATGTATTTCTTAACGGTGCTTATTAATAAGGCAAGCAGCCGTGGAGCCCACACAAGAAATCAAGAGGAACTTGCAATCCCACATTAAAACTGGTTAACTGGATCTTAGAAGACAGGTGAGTGCCCGCATTTCCACAGCTTGTTGGACACTCAGACACCTTGGGGCTATCCAGGAGTCACCTCCCCACGTACACAACCACCCCACCTACGGCACAGCCCTTGTCCTATCCAGATCCAAAGAGTTCAGATGTTACAGCCCACTGACGCATCTCTGAAAATCAGAGAAAACTGAGGAGGGCACAGGGTACCCTCTTATTCCTCCAGTTTCTCAAGCCCCTGATCCTGTCAGCAATATTCCCCTAGTCGTTCCAGTAAGCGTCACCTCCAAACCTCTCCTGAAGCCTCAAGCCTCTCGTCTCCATCAGCCTGGAGACCACCCTATCTTCCTTCATGCTGAAGAATCGATTTGGGGTAATTGACTGCGGGCAGGCAGGACCACGAGCACCCTGCCCACAGCTGGCCAGAGGCCCGTTCCCTCCAGGGAGGAACTGCAGACGCACAGAGCTGCTCCACAGGTGCCCCTCTCCCCACAAGCTCCGGTTCTCCAACCGCCTCTGCTTAATTGGAGGCCAGCTTTGAACTGACTGTGCTTAACGGGGCCTAATCTTCAAACTGAATATATTTAATAGGGCCTGATCTTCATAATGGCTGTATCTGAGGCCCCAGATTTCAAAGCAGCTCCACTTAACAGGACTTTGTCTGAAGCTGCAACCGCATAATATGGCCTGGTTTTAAACCAGGGGTGTTTAATAAGATCTGATGTTTAAAGTGCATGTATCTAATTGGACCTAATCTTTATAATCCTCTTTTCCTCCCTCTTTTCGGCATTTCTTCTCCTTTGCTGCTCTCCCTCCCTGCAGCACCGAGACCCCCATCCCTGCCACGGTAGATCCCTGCCTCTGCTGGGAGTCCCACCAGAGCCACGAGCTGCTTTTGCGGGGAACATCCCAAAGCATTTGAAAACACTCCAGGATTTCCTAGACCAGCTCCTAATTCCCACTGCATTCCCTCTGCTCTCACCATCTCCTGCTCAGGAGCTCGCCCAGACCCAGCCGATCCCAGGGATGTGGGCACAAGCCCATCATTAAAAGTTTGTTTTAACAGCAACATGTACAGTAGCAAAAAACCAAACACCTGATTTGGTAAATGGAAAACATGTGGGGTTTTTCCATCCTGCTCTGCAAGAATCACCATCCTCAGACTATTTGATTTCCGTATCGCTTTCCCCAGTGCTATGAGAGAAGTTGCAGTTTTTGGAAGGAAATTCCTCTCCCAGGATTAGCCAAGATGTTCAGTTTCAGAGAGTTGTAACTAAAAGGCTGAAGCAACAATTTCTTCTGCCTCCTCGTTTGTCAAATGGGAAAATATTATTTTAATTTTTTAAAATCAACTTTATTTCACAAAGTTCAGGCGCAAGGAATCAGCATCTCTTCCGAGCAAAGAAGCCATAAATACACACACAAGGGTTTCTGCAACAGCTCTGAATAGTCCCATGCCCATTTACATCCCAGTGTTAGGTGTGCCCACCCGTAAGGACAGCAAAGCCCCTCAGATCACGCTGCCAGAAACGCTGCGCCTGCCGGGATGTCAAGGCACGCAAGTCACCCCATATCCGTGCATGTAGTTTCTCTCACACACGGATGTTTCAGGACACATTTTCCTATGTGTTTAGAATCCAAGCCTTCAAAATAACACAAACCATGGGGCCACACTGTGGTTTTTTCACATTGACCGATATGACAGGCTGTGCTCCTGGTGGGTACAAACCGAAGGAAGGGTCACAGGGACCGTGCCAGCAGCTGCTGTGCCCTACCCTCGCATCGCCTTTCTGCTGCTGGCATCCATTTCCAGAATACCTCTGAGGTTACAAACGCTTCAATAGTCAGTTTTAATACCTGTGTTGACTGTGCTTTAAGTTGCACTGTCCACAGGTCAAGTATTTTTTTAGCACAGCTCACATCTAAGGAAGGACGGGGTAACCAAGCCATAAAGTTTACTGTCCCCAGAGCTGTCAGCTGGCTGTGGATCAGTGAGCACATGGAAGAAAGTTTGATGGGTTTCATTCCCTGCCCAGCCTGATCTCTCCCACTAACAAAACCGCTCTCTGTAAAGACTGATTTCCTGGAGTGCCACTTCGGATCCCACCGCACAGAGGGGAGATTGCTCTCAAGCTCACCGGAGGCTGCCCGGGGGTCACTGCAGCCCACCCTGCACCGCGGCTGCTGTCTCACAGCTCGTTAGCCATCACAGAGTTATATGAGCCTATGTCCAGCAGGTCTCGCCTCTCCTTATCTGGTAGTCCCTGGAACTCGCACTTTTGCCCAGAGACCACAAACTATCTACATGAAGTATTGCCTGCGAGCAGAGGCAGGGATACGGCCCTGCACGAGCCCTGCGGGAGGTGGGACCCCAGGGCAGAGACCTGAGCCTCAGTTTCCCTGCAGCGCTGGGAGGGGACAAGCCACAGGAGGAACTTGTACTTCATGGCCCATTGCCGTAGGACCTTTCAGCAATGCTCCTCAGAGCCTTCTACCTGCAATGTGGAGGAAACAAAGAGAAGAATATTCCTGACCCCAGCTGACCAAGAGAAGTTAAAGCAGAGAGAAACCAGGGGGTGGTTCAAAGAGCAAGGAAGGATGGTGTGTGCAGCAGAGCCAACACAGGACAGCTCTCCTCCAGCACCTGCACAGCCTGAGCGTGAGGACATCTCACATCTCCAGTCCCTCGGATGACCACTGAACTCTTCCCTAGAAATACACATCCCCCTACCTCCCGTTGCCAACCCCAGCACCTCCCCGGATGGGGCAGCCCAGCTCGAGCCACAACGGGGGGTTAGGCACCCACGTCGGCCCCGTGCTCGCACCTCACCACCCGCTGGGTACTCCTGCAGAATTAATTCGCCACATTTTACTTGCAGTTGAATCGAGTTCTGGCACTGCCCTGAGATTTATGCTCCACACAAGCCTTATTGACAGACAGCGGGGTTGGGAGGTTAGAGAAGCAATATTTCTAGAATTTGCATAAAACAAGGGCATTTCATAATTTAGCTGATGCAGATTTGGATAAGATGAAATTGTTGGCCATTTTATAATTAGATGGCTAATCATAAAATAACCTTTGCGAGTCATCAAAAACCATTATTATACAAATGAATTCCTGCTCAGTATTAAACTTACTTTACCCTTGTCCTTGAGGATCAGAGAGGGTAAAAGAAGACCTTTTTGGTAGAATTCATTCTGCAGCCAGCCCCATGTTGTTACTGTGTTTTATGGATCACAAATGCTTAATCAATAATGCAGCACTTTCGGGAATGATGTTCTTTCTCCTGTCTTTCTGTGGCTGGAATTGTTTGGCTGGCTGCTCACAAATCTTTTGACATGGATTCATTGTTCTGGAGATATCCTTCTCTGCATCTCAGAGCAGATTCATCAGCTGAGCTAGAGGGAGTGGGAAAGTTTATTGGGGTAAAAAGAGACGTCCTGGCAAGCAGCTAGAATCATTGCTCTGGGTTCGCTGGTCGACTTGTCAGATTAATGAATGGCCCTAGGAAGCCATTAAGTATGCAACGGCTGGAAGATCCCTCCTTCAGCAAATAAAAACAAAGCCGAAGCACCTCTTCCCACACGCCAGTGCTGCTTTCGTCAGAAAGTCGGGCAAGGAAAGGCGATTCCTGTGAAGGGACCCTCTCTGAGCCCAGGACCCCTGCACACCCCTCACTCCCTGCCCATCCTGCCACCGATGCCACTTCCCCCACAGCAGACATCCCTGTCCGCCCCAGGACAGACCCTGCATCAGCACCTGGATGCGGAGATGGTGCTTTGCAGAAATTCAAGTTTGCTTCCACAGGGTTTTCCCTGCACTCCATTTTCTGTCCCAGAGTGGCAGACGTGTTGCTCCGTGGTTAGAGCTGAAGACCAGCACAGACCACCACACAGCTCATCTCCCCTCATATTATAGGATTTGTCTGCCTCATAGGGTTGTTGTGAGAACAACTCCATTAAGCGGCCCACAAAAAACCCTGCACCAACGCTGGGGACTTAGATCAACCCCAGGCCAGCCCTGACCCAAAACTCACACCGAGCTTCAGCAGCACCCAGACCTTGGGCTCCTGTGGCCACAGCCCTCCATGCCAACATCTTCTACGACACAGGCTTTGCTGCAGGATCACAGCTTGAGGGAAGGAGGCACTTTGAGCGAGCACAACTGCTCGGAGGAAGAAAAAGGAAAACAGCAGATGGTTGGATATTTATACATCTGGAGGCAAGGCAACAGCCATGGTCTGCAGGCAGCCCCTACCCAGCAAAGGTGGTAAGAAACTTCCTTGGGAATAATCTCTGGTAAATAGAGAGCCACCTAATTCCTGCCCTCTCTGTTCAATTTTCCACGCTCATTGTAAGAGGAATTATCTATTGTTGTTCACCCTTCATTTGTGTGCCAGTCTGTTTAACAGGTGTACTGACCATGTTTGACTTTGCCACCTGAGTAAATGTTGAATCTGCTCAGACCTCATGGACAGCAAGAAGAGAGAAGAGCAAATTGGGGTCTGGCTCATTATACAAACCTTCTACGACTACATATTTCCTCCAATGATCTCAAAGTACTTTGGCAAACAGTGATTAAACTGAACTCCCCTCACCTCTGGCATGCGGGTGGGGGTGAGCAAAGAGACAGTTTAGACCAGGTACTGCAGGAGAGGAGCCACCGAGGAGTGCGAGAGGCTGCAGCTCCCTGGCCACCTCCTTGCCACGGCTAGCTCACACCCCGATCTCTGCTCCCCAGACCATCTGGATCAGCCCACTCCTCCCTCCCTAGACATCACAACCCGCACCTTTAGGCACAATTTCAGTATAAACTGAGCTGAGAGCTTATCCCCAGCTCTGCTGCAAGGGCTGTAGCTGCTGGATGAACCCACATAGGAGCAGGACTTCCTTTACAGCGGCACAAGGACTACCAGTGCCGCAGGGCGGGGAGGCAGTGGGGCAGGTCCACGGGTTTCCATACGTGCAGCGTAGAGTTACTGTAGAAGCATCAACTCTCTCATCAACTATGCAAACCATGCACTTCAAGGTCCGTTGCACAAGCACCTTCTCACTGCAGTATACTTATATTTTAATTAGCAGCTTATGCGCTGATTACCCTATTGGTACCCAGCACGCTATGCAACGTGGCTGGCTTGCTCCCAGCAGGCAGGTAGGCAGACCAGCAGACAAGCAGGCTGCCCAGGCTCCCTGCCTGGCAGTTGTTGCAGGGTGCTATCAGCACCCCTTGCCATGCATCACTCATTGCTCTGGGGTCTTCTTCCTCGAGGGTGGAGGAAAGCAGCAGTATGAGACAGGCAGACAGTCTCCACTGGCGATGCAGGAAGGAGCTTTATCAGAGGGGCTGAACTCCTGTCTGAAGGATTATCCTTATGCTGCTGAGATTAACAGTATTCAGAGAAAAAGAGAGAAGCAGTTGGTAAGGATAGGAGAAAGGAAGAGGTGATGAAGATGACCAGGAGGTGAAGGGGGTAGGAAAGGTCACCATGGCAAAGGCTTCCATGCTTTTTCATGCTTTTCCAGCTACACAGAGAGGGAGGCAGGGCCTTGCCATCTCTCTGTTATGCCAAGCAACTTGAAGTGCAGCAAGATGAGAGGACTCCTTGCCCTACACCCACAGCCCACCAAGGGAGTAGTGGCTTGCATTAGCCACGTCAGCCCAGGCAGTGGGATGAGAGCAATTATCCATGTACAGGATAGGTTGGCAAACCTTTGCAGTGTTGGGAAATGACTGGATAAAAGTCAGGCTGGAGGTGTCTCATTCAACCTCCTGCTCAACACAGCATTAGCACTGGCTTCAGACCAGGCCAGGCTGGTATAAGCATCAAACACGCCAGGAAGGCGCTGTGCCAGCCACAAGGTGCTCTACCCTTACACAAACACCATCTGCAGAGCCCAGCACCCACAGCAAGCATCTTGCTGTGTACTGCAAGACAGTAGGAAGACGTATCCCCTGGTTCAGCAATTAGATGCAGAGTCAAGGCCAGCTCATCCAGACGATTTGTCCCCACAACAAACTACTTTCAGATAAGACAATATATTTAAAACCCATCCTGCTCCATCCCTTTCCTGCAAGGCCACCTGAGACCAAGGGGCTCTCCAGGCACGGCTCCGCAGGCAGAGCTGACCCTTCTCTCAGCCTTCGACATGGCAGATATTCCAGTCATCTCTTCCGTGGTTGCTACAGGGCTGGCACAACCTGGTTGAAGAGCAAACCGAGGGGTGCCATCTCCGTTGAGTTCTCCGTTATTTGGAGCCGTATGGTCTTAGCCTAAGTTTGTAGAGAATGAAAGGCTTTGAGGGCCTTCCTTCCCTTTGACACCCTAGCAAGGTCACTGCAAAACAGCCTTTAGGTACAACCATGACAGGAGCCAGAGCTCAAGATGGGCCAGTACCCGCAAGAGTATCACAGCTGCCTTGCGGCACGTCAGCACTTCCCAGGTCTCTGCTCACTTTGCCTTCTGCGAGGAGCAGACCTGAAAAGGCCGATAGGCACCTCTAGAAAGCAGGGAGTTCAAGGCAGACCTATTTTTTCCCTAGCCATAAGTCACATCTCTAGAAATTAAAGCCTTTAGAAAGCATCTAACACCAAACAGCGGAGTTTTGAAGCTGAAGTGTGAAGACTTGCACCACAGCAGAGTCTACAGCTCTTCCAGCCCAGGATCTGCCTCAAGACAAAGCCACCTGGACCTCATGGGTTTCCTGAACTAGGGCTCACACATGGAGCTCCACTGATCTCTGAGTCTCAGCAACCTTCTGTTGGGACATGAGATGCCGCCAACACCTTAGCTGCCAATTTGCCCCTGCAACGAATCAAGAAGGCAATACTTAAAATAATTTGAAGTTTAGGAGACTGGGTCATCTCACCTAAAAAACGTAATTTACCTGACAGAGCAAAAGTCTTTGTCCTAAATAAGAGGGATTAAATAAATCAGGGCAGGTGGGAAAGAAGAAGATTATGTCTGTAACCTTCATATCCCAGAAATAAAATTAAAAAAAAAAATACAAAAACTTCAAAATGTGGGTCATATATCATTTACTGCAACCTATCTGCCTACATCTGCATGCTGCAGCTCATACATGCATGTGATCCTCTTCTAAACCTGGTGTTAATCCTAAAAGCCTAAAAGCTATTGACCCATCATTATTAATTAGCTTGCTGGTACCAAAATACACAATAAAGATCATCATGTCATTAATTTCTGTGCAACCTGCTGTGACGACTTCTTGGGCAGGGGGAGCTTAGCAGAAAGGCTACCGAAGAGTTTCCCTCCCACGCCCTGGCAGCACCCCGGGGAATCAGCTGCTTGCCCAAAGCAGAATTCCAGTTTGGCTGCATCCTCTCATCCACAGCGCAGGATAGTGTGTCACCATAGCAAGTGTGTAATAAACATAATTATAGAAGAAACTTATGATTATTCAGAAGCATGTGTGGGCAGAAGCAAGAACTAAGTGATGTAAAAGCATTTCAGTAACTGCAGCAGCGCTTTCAAAATCTCCCAATTCCATATTTTATCAGAAGAACATGGGGAAACATCAGTGGAGGACCTAACAGACCTTCCTTTTTAACCTCGATACTGCCACCCAAAGCTCAGGCTAAGCAGGGTTTCTCACACCTCCTGCTCCGGATGGCCGGCTGAGCGTCCCACAGTCGATGGCACTCAGCTGGTTACTCCCAGGTTTGCTTCCAGAAACTGTATTCCTTCTTTCCGAGACAAACACGCACTGATCCCTTTCCGCCTTGCTTTGCCTGTCCCACCACCCAACTCCCCCGTCCAAGCTCCAATGGAGAGCAGGGCAAGCAGACCCCTCAGCAGCAGGCAGGTGTCCCAGTAAAGCTCGTCTGGAAGGGTATCCTGCCTGCGAGGACACCGGGCGCTGTCCCACAGCCCCAGCCTTCGCTGGGAGCCCATCCGGGCACATGGACCGCTTTTTGGCCCGTGGTCTGAGGCTGCCTGTGTACCCTGGCAGGCTGATGTTGCGTTTGATTCACATTATTTACGGCTTGGATGATACGAAGCGTTACCAGACTTATACTCTGTGACACCAAAAGCTGATGTGCAATGCCTGGGGGCATGCTTCCGAACAGAGCTATTATGGATTTAAATGATAGCCTTTTCCAAGCACTTGCACCAAGATGCTGTCAAAAGCCCTGTGAGCTAAGCCTTAGCTGAATGATCTCTTGCAGAGGTGGGGACACAGAAAGGAGGAATTTAGTTGATTCCTTATCAGCAACAGCCAAAATGGCTTTTTTTTTTTTTCTTTTTCAATAGAAGGACCAGGACTCCACTTATTCTCCGAAACTGCAGCTTTGCCTTCCTCACCTTTGCTGGCTGATGTAGAGCTGAAGCTCTTTGTCCTTACTGAGTTATCCTGCTATGCTCTCAGCAGCTTCCCACCCTGCCCTAGCTCCTGGTCATCTCCGCCTCCCAAAGTCATTCTGTTGTCCTGGCATCGCCCTTGTTCCAGGGATGCAGCCCCAGGGGCAGGAAGGGAAAGCAGCCAGCCCAGAGCCAGATGGGCACCATCTGGTAAAACCCCCAACTAGAATCTTAAACAAGATAAGGGAGAGAGATGGGGAAAGTTTCATATTTCATTATGGGTTGTGCCTGATAACAGCGGAAACTTAGCAGGTCTCCAGCCAGCCACCGAACACTCAAAAATACCCACAACAGACACAGCATGGCTTTTTATCAAGCAGAAAAAGAGTTAATCTCCCTTCACTTTACCTTGAAACACACTTGTTGAGGTCACTTACCCAGAAAAAACAACAGACAAACACAAACATTTTATGTTTAAGCATGCCTTTTCTAACACAAATACCTGAAACCTCTGCCTCTGATGCAAAACCAGGGCAAATTGCTTGGGGACAACCTGCAGAAAGCACCCAGAGAGCATCTCCCAGGCCACCTATATTTGCAGACCAACGTCTCAAAGCAAACCAAAATCAGCGTGGGCAGTTTATTAGCCAGCTGCCCTGGCACAAGCCATCCTCCCTGGGGTCACAGCCTCTGCTCGGGCAGACCAAGAGCCAGTACAGTGCCAGATCGGGCCCTTCTCCTTGGGATTTCACAGTCCTCCCTCCTATCGCCTGTGGGTGGGGAGGAGAGCAGGGAAGAAAGAGGATCTCACTGCCTTCTCCTGTGCATCACACAAAAGAAATCCATGATGGATTGGTGACCTACTTCATCTGAGAGGTGGAAAATAATACATAGCACAACCAATTGCCTTTCAGAGCCACCAGCCATGTGTAACAGATACATCTACCTGGGCAAAGGAAGTTTTCCCACACAACACCAGGGCCAGAGCACGGCCCTGGTCTCAGAAAGCCCTGAGGAACAGACCGATGAGGGGTACATGCCAGAGACATGCAAAGCTGGAGATGCTCAGGAGGTCCAGGCTTGACCGACGGGAGCCAGGAGAAGGGGGAGGTGGGCTGGATGGAGGTATCTGCCACACAGGCACAGAACCAGTTCATGGGGAAGCTCAGCTGATCTGAGGAGTTGGTGCCAGGACTGCTGTGCTTGTGCATAATTGCCTGACTTTTAAATAAGGTCCACCAACACAAGAGCTTTTGGTAGGGGATGTAGGGTATCAACGTGTAACATAGCCCACGCTGCCTGGGAAACGCACGGGAAGGCACCAACACAAAGCTGCCCTTGGGTTCACTGAGCCACCAGAAAGGCTCTGTGTGATGCACTCACAGGGTTTGGGAAAGACAAAGGTGGTCCTTAGAGAGATTTCCTTAGCGACTTCTTTCCTGAAATGCCAGCAACGTTCCCAAATCACCGCATGGCCAAAAGCCAGACATGTCCAAGCCAGGTAGCCAAGACACAGAGGGCCTCAAGAGTCACCCACAGGTACAAAGCCTCTCCAGGGAGCTCACCCCACTGCCACCAACCAAAGTGGAGCCCTGCAAAACCCAGCAGGCCCCAGAAGAGTGTGATACCCTCAGCCACAGCACCATCCCTGGTCTCCTACCTCCTGCAGCAAGGGAGTCACCACCCCAGCTGCGCCAGCCCAACCTGCTGCCTACCACACCGTGCAGCTCCATCACGGGGGCTGCCCCGCACACCATGCCCTGGCACACTGGCCAGAGCTCTGCTGAAGCCAACCAAAGCCTTTTTGGGTCAAATCAGTGCCTTGCCATCTGCGTGATGCCGCTCCATGACTGGAGCCACAGGGACCGGCCACCTCTCCCACCTATGGCCAGGAACTGCACCCTGAACATCCGCACTGGGGTTATCCCAGCTCCCAAACCTGTGCTTGGGCGATGGTCTGATCTCCTGCCTATCTAGTGCAAACACACAGGAGCTGCTGCTGTCCTCCCACTCAGACACATCATGCCTGCGCTGAATTGCAGGTCCTGCCATTTTTTGTGGGGATGCGTGAAGGTGTATGCATGGCAGGGGGAGATGTGGTTTCCAAAGCAGAACAAACACGATTGCCACTGTTTTACAGTCTGGGAGAGGCAGAGCGCATAGGAAGAGCCCTGGGCCCTCGGCAGACCAGCTGGGGCTGCCAATGAGCCCTGACAAGCAAGACCTCTGGGACTGGAGGAGCTCCCTGCTGCGGGATGGGAGGTGCAGGGCTACAGGACTCTCTTTCATCAATTTGCAAGGCAAAATCCTTGTGTATAAACGCGTGTGTGCCCTCGCCAAGTAACCTCACACCTTCCACAAACCCCTTTCTTTGGCTTAAGCTCAAGGCAAACAGTGCTGGAGCAGGAGCAGTTCACTAAATAAGCCTACGGGGACAGGACTTAGTGCTGAGGACTGCTCCTGGGCAGTCACTGCTGCTCTGCCACGGGGGAAAGGGTTTGGATGCAGAACTGCGGGATGAGTGTGGTCTGGCTGGGTTTGACCTGGAAAATACCGGTAATACCAGTCTGGAGGAGTGTGTTTTCTAAGAATATGGTTGATGTGATGGGAAGAAATGAGACCCATAAATGCCAGCCCAGACACAGGACAAGGGTTGGAAGTGATCGGATGCAGGTCTTTGGCCCATAACCCAGCAGGTTCCCAGGTGGCATGGAGGGGGAAGCGAGCCAGAGCCCTGCCAGGTCTGCTCACCAGCTCACAACTGTTAAAAAGCCTCTGGGCACTCAGACCCAAGAGCAAGCCAGATGCAGCCAGCCAACCCATAAACAGCAGCAGCCCTGGGGCAACTGCTGCCCAGCACAGGAACCCAACCACTGCTGAGGTCCCTCATTCACACAGGGCAGCAGTGACCATCACAGCCCTTCGTTTTGCACCAGCATCAAAAGCACCAGAAAGGTTGTGCTTGGGATTGCGGCTCTTTCTCCCTCCTCCTCCTTCCTCACCTTCCCCAGGAGCTGGAGGTTTCTGCCGGTGCCACCGCTCACACGTCAGGTTTGGAATACCCATGGCAGGGGGCACCTGTCCAGTTTCACAGGGAGGAAGCAGCACAAATGTGTTTCACAAAGAGCTGGCAGATTTTCTAACCTGCTGTGTTTTCCTGCCCTCAGGCTCTGCTCCCATTTACCCGCTTGCGAGATGGATACGCAGCTCCTTCCCGCACAGACCGCCCGGCGCAGTGGGAAGAGCTCCGAGTTTCATGGACAAGTATTTATAAGATGTTCGTGCTGGAGCCTGTACGTCACCTACCTGTTTTATTTTTAATCTTCATTTCACAGAGCCTAGACAATTCTTTCAAGGTTCCCATGATCTTTACCCCTTTTGCAGCTCATTCCAATTCTGTGAATAAAATGCCTGGGTGGCCCTGGAAGAAGAAGAGAAAAAGGATGACATCTGAAATGAAATAAGAAACTGAAAACAGAATATATTTTTAAAGTAAACTCACAACTCTAACCCCAGCAAGCCATAAATAAGTGTGTTTGGCACCTGTAGATCCCAATAACCTTTGCAGGGAGAGGTAAAAAAATTAGATGAACGGGGTTATCTGCATTTCATAGGCAAAGGGATGGGGGTCCTAATGAGGGAAAGGGTTCAATTACATATACGTATCTGTTGTGTCTCACAGGGCAGGGGTATAACCCGGAGGTCAGCTTGAGCACGTAAGGTATGACACGAGCATCAGACGACATGAAAATGCCCAAAAGCAGAGATCCTGAACTGCCCTACCCTGACAAGTCCTGAGCCCCATTTTTCCCTCTCTTCTCCAGGTGGGGAGGGACCGCTTCCACAACAGACTTTGGAGCATTTCTTCTCTTCTTGATCCACTCGTTTCACCAGACTGCCAAGTGCTCATCCACCCACCTGTATCCTCATCACGCTCTCCCAGCTTTCCATCAGCATCCGTCCTCCTTGGGCCTCAAAGGGCTTCGTGGGTCAACCGGTCTCTCTTGGTCCACGCTGTCAAACCCACCCGGTTGCAAGGGAAGGATGATACTTGCCCTTATTGTCCAAGTCAGGTCTGAAATTCGAGTCGCTCCCCACTTTGATATCAAACAAGACAAGAGGGCATTTGCCCTCCCCTGGGTGATGCTGTGGCGAGCCCTTCACTTCTGCCTCTCCCGCCCTCCCAGGGGCAGAGGCAGCTGCCAGCAGCGAAGGGGACGCGGCTGCCTCGGCCAGCTCCGGCCCGCGGCCGGCTCTGCAGCGTGGCAACACTCCCCCTTAGCGGCAGGAGCCGAGAACAAGCCTTCAGACCAGAAATAATAAGGGACAAAATGATCTCCTGGCTCAACATGGGTCCGGCGTGTAAATCCGGGTATTAATCTGGCTGCGTTTCCACAGCATGGTACTTATCACCGCCTTCTAAAAAAAGATTCTTGACATCAAGATATCAAGAGAGGGGAAAAAAAGATTTTCCTCCTTGCAAGGGAAGGACGCTGTGTGCTCCCCTGAAAGAGCAGGGCTGCTTTCGCAGAAGGGGTTCAAGCTGCAGCCCAGCAGCCCGGGTCCAGGGGGTAAGGCAGGCTTTTCATCACGCCTTCCCTCTGCCGTGGCAGCCCAGCAGCACCGGCTGGGAGGGAGCCTCCGGGCAGGATAGGGCCCCGTGGCAGGGAGGGCTCTGGAGAGCCGTGGCTGCAGGGATTATTGGGCAGAAATTAATCTGTAAAGAAAACTTAGCAACAGTTAGAGCGAATATCGATTCTGTGTTTGTTTGCTTCTGCAGGGCCTGAGAAATGGCAGATTTAGACATTAACTGAAGCTGTTTTGACTTAATTCAAACCTCAATTTACACTAACCCTAGGAATAGACAAGTACATCAGCAGAATTGAATCTAAAATTATTGCTGTTTTTTTTCCCCCTATCTAGTCTTTGGGGCAGATCCGACACCAATGTTGGCACCCGTTACCTGCTGCACAATTACAGATAACGGGTTTTATTTTTACAGGGCTGCAGATTCTAATTTGATAGTGGTTTTTAGAGCAGCACTCTCCCCGGACGGAGGCACTTGGCAGCACTGTCCCCAGCCGCTCACGCCAGCACCGATGCTGTGACAGCTTTGCAAACACAGGACGGTAGGAACAGAGCTTTACGCACCAGACTTTGCATTCGAGCTCCGGCCGCCCTAATGAGGAGGGGAGCAGCAGGCAGGGAGGCGGCTTCGCTCACCCGCAGGGTGGTGGCGAACATTAGCACAGCGCGCCGGAGCATCTCCCTGTCCAAAGAAAGATGCTGCCCTGGGTCTGCGCCCGAAGCACAGCCAGGCGCTGGGCTCTCCCTTCCCCAGCAGACGCGTTCGGCAGCTCCGTGCCCCTGGCCGAACTCAGGACATGACACAGTGCATTTGCACAAAAAAAAAATAATAAAATCAGACTTTAAAAGGTATCACTGTACAAGAGTGATTGCCAGATGTCCCTCTGGGCTGGCTGCCTCACCCGAAGCCAAAGCTTTGGGTAAGATTTCCAAAATTAAACAAAAAAACCCAAGGGGAATTAGGAATGCAATTTCTATTTATTTTCCTACAACATCTGTCTAGGATCCTGAAAAAAAAATTAAAAAAGTACTAATGCATTTACAAATAAACCCCCCTATATAGTACTAAATTTGCCTTTCAAGAGCTGTTAGGTTACTAGGCCACGTATGATCCAGGTGGTGGTTTTGATCACCGCCAGCTACGCACGTACAAGCGGGATGCTGCCTGTGGCAAGGGGAGGCGAGCCCGCGCTCGTCCCCTGGGCAGTTCTGCTGGGTCTTTGCACAGCGGGGCTTTTAACCCCCTGAAATTCCTCTTTTCTAACATTTTCCAAATGGAAACATTCATTTCATCACTCTGAATTCTTCACTTTCCACAGCAAACTGTTTTCCCTGACCTCATACCATGGTTTTATCTTTTCTTATTCTGTACTAGCAGACATGAAGAGTTGCAGTTTCCTCGCTGAAGAAGTCGGGGGGGGNNNNGAGGGGGGGGGGGGGGGGGTGAAACCCTGATGTTTCCAAAGCACAGTTAGTTTCCTGTGCAGCTGCAGCCAGCTCTTAACAGGAGTGGTCTCCATCTCCCGCAAAATCCAGGAGCTGCTCAGCTAATCCTCAGCATGTATCTTCCAGGCTAAAGTTGTCCTTTTAATTTCCTAAACCTCTAAGCCCACAGGTTACAGTGTCAAAAAAAGCACATGGGAAATTTTACAAGGTTATTGCTCAGCAACTGCTCAATAAATATCATAAGCAAAGGAAGGACAGGAGTCACTTTGCTGCGTTGAGTACTCCCCAGGGTCAAAGCATTTTTTGGCAAAGCAGAAGCGCCGGCCATCCGCCCTGACCTCGGCATCCCCTTGCCCCCATCGCAGGGTCCAACACAGGGTCTAAGGCAGCCTTCCCTTCCTGCGCCGAGCTGCGGTGAAGCTTGTGAAACATCACCGAGGCGTGCCCAACTTGAATTTAGCCACCAGTGGGAAACTGAACGTTTTTGGCCTCCAACACAGCACACCCGCAACCCCAGAGGACGCACAGCCTGGGTAAACCCCGCTGCCCCATGCAAGGAGGCAGGAGGCGAGCAGGGATGGAGCAGCACTCCTGCGCATCCTCCGCAGGGCAGTGATGGCTCCTGAAGGGGAGCCATGGAAATGCTGGGGCCGAGGTGCTCCCGGTGCAGCCAACAGCCCTGCTGTAGCACAGGCTCCCACCGCTGCTCGGGGTGGGAGCGCCCCACCAGACACCCCCTGTGCACGCCCCAGCCTCGCTGTGCTTTCATGGAAACATCAGGCAGCAGCAGATTATGCTCAAACCTCAAACCTCCAGATCACCGCTCAGCAATTATTCACCATTTCATGCTCTGCAATTTACTTTGCTCTATGCCATCGCATTAGTTACTAAGTACTGCGCGTTAGCAAGGTCAACGGGGCAAGCTTGGGTTGCGCCCGTAATTGCACCCCCAGGTTAGCGGCCCCTCCTGCCGCAGCTGTGGTGTTGGCAGTGCCACCCCGGCCCGCGCAGCTGCGCCGGCAGAAAGCCTCTTCGCGGGAGCGCGCGAAGCACTTGCTTTACCAGGGCTGGTTTCGTGGGCGAGCTGGGAACAGGGTGCATCGTTTCAGTTGCCCTTTTATTTCCTTTAGTTACAGGAAATGCCTGAAATAAGAAAAAATACTTTATTCGCTGTTTGTGTCCCTCCACGGCTGCGTGCAGGGACAACTCTCCCCACGGTGCCTTGCCAAAAAGCCCCCTGCGAGCAACCTGCTGTTTGCACAGCACTTCAGCAGAATTAGCTGTGAAAACAAGATAAAAAGGCTGTGAAATCCCTCCAACCAGCAGGAACAAGCCCAGCAGCCGAGGGCCCTTTGGGGGACACGCAGCAGCAGCACTGCTGGCTGCGGAGCTCCACAGGCTCAGCAGTGCTCTGCCCCATTGCTGCCCACCCAGCTCCATCCAGAAGTAAGCCGGCCAACAAAAAACCCTGAGTGTCCTCGCTTTTTTCCCCAATGTTTTTCCCCTCCCCAGGTTTTTCAGGGCTTATCCCAGCTAGAAGCAATGTCCCCCTTGCAGTCTAGGCAGTGCTGTGACCCCAGGAGCTCCAGCTCTGCTAATCCCTTCTCGTCCCTGCTAAAAATCAATCATTTTCCCATGTCTGGATTTAAACAAGGGGTCATCTGCTCTGTTGAGGAATGCAAAATACCAAAAGCAAGTATCAAGTTTGAAATAAAGCAGCAACCCAGGGTTTCTGCAGCTTTCCAGCAAGCTGGGCCACAGGAGAGGATTCCTCTCCTACACGGTAGAGGCACCATGGCTCCTGGGACTCTTTCCTTTAAAGCTAAATTAAATTTCCAGGTTTCTTTTTGGGAATGAGGGTTGTGCAGCCTGAGAGGGCTGGGTTCCAGCAGAGGGTTCAAAGGGACGGCCAGAGCACAGCCAGGGACGCTGCAGGGACACGGAGCCCCGGACTCAGGGGCGTCTCCAGCAACACGCCCTCCCAGGCTCACCGGCTCCAGCCCATCTGGGCCCAGGGACTCCACAGCCAGCGGGAGGTTCCTAGTGGGAAGTTCAACCTCTACGAGGTTTTAATGGAAATAAAGCAGAGCATCTGAATTAACAGAAAACAAAGCAAGCGGGGCCTTTTCTCCCCACCTGCAGAGCAGTGCCTATTCCTGAGCCCCAGGACAGCCCAGCCAGGCTGGTAACATCCACACCAGAAAGAGCTCCCTTTTCCAATTAAACGCTAATTGTCTTTTTACTCATTAACCATGCCAGGCCTTGCTCATTTTCCTTGCTATTTTTCTGCCCCTCAATCTTTCTTAATAAGCACTCCGCAATGCAGGACACCCGGCGCTATCTGGATTTACAGCATCAGAGCGGCAGTTAATACTTCTCAGCCTCATAATCCTCGAATTTAGGGGCCGCTCCCAAACATACGTGCCAGGCTCACGCACCGATTTATTCTCCGGCAGACCCTGCCTGCTCAGGAGTCCCAGCTCACATCGGCTCCAGGAAGGAAATGCAATTCTGGGCTTGGTTTTGTAAAGTCACCCAGCACAGAAACGGCCAAGCCCGCTAAAGCCCCAGCAGAGGGACGGTTTTATGATGATTTCTCTTAAAATAACAGAATGGAAGCAGCTAAAGGCAGGCGGTTCAGACAAGCAGTCCCAGCCATCTTTCCAAAGCCAACATCACAGCACTGATAAACAGAAATAAAAATTACTTCATGGATTTACTTTGGCCCTGAGCTTGTAGAAATGAAAAATGAGCCGGGCTTCTAAAACTCCCTCATTTCCCAGGCTCCAAGGTTTTATTAACAAGTTTGTCAGCAAGGATTTTTTTACTCTATTTCCAATGTAAGCCACAATCTGAAGCAAGCTTTATACAGCCCTGCTCTGTTTCCACCCTGCAAAGGGCCTGGGGGCAGTGACCCCGTTAAGAGGCACAGGGGTGAACAGACCACCTTCCTCACATCTTTGCTGTGCAGCCACCCCCAGCAAGAGGCAGATCTGCCACGACAGCTTTGGTGGCTTGCAAAGGACGGCACACCACAGCACAGCCCCAAACACAGCTCATTCCGAAGAGCTGTTCATGTGCTGGTCTGACTGCTGAGTTGCTCTTCACTTTCTCCAGCACCTTTCCCATTACAGAGTTAATGTATCGCTACAATTGCCACATTTCATCCTCGGCTATGTCAAACCAGGACACCATACTACTGTTATTGCACTGGACAGCTACACGGGTGCAGCTTTGGCCTCTGAAGGAAGGACAGAAGAGGCTCTGCTACATCACACGCTCCTGGGTGCTCTTCCCCAGCCCACTGCTCTGCACCTCCATCCAGTCCTGCAGCTTTGCAGAGATCCCGGCCACACTAGGCTCAAACACACTGCGACACCTTCCCATAAAGTAGCCAAAATAACTTCTGAACAGCTGATGAAACTACTAAGGGGGGAGGGAGAACCATCCCTTCTCCCCCATGCAGCGAGGCTAACAGGAATCCAGCAGCTTGCCAGGAAACACAAGAACCCACAGGAAAACCGGTGCTTTGCTGCATCTCGCCACCCCGGCACAGCGCTGCCTCCCTCCGCGCGTTGAGGCCCCAGGCAGAGTCAGAGTCCAAGTGACAAGGTGATGGTAGCACCATGGTTTATTTGAAGAGGGAGCACAGCCCTGGGGAGAGGCACCCACTGCTCCCCCTCTGCAGCATGGCAGTACAGAACAGCCCCACAGGAAGCAAGGGGCCAGCTCCCAGCATGGGTCACCCCACAGCACATCTCCCATGAGAGCACAACACCCTCCCTCCTCCTAGAGCCAAGGGGCACCACTCCACCCCCAAGAAAAGCTAGAAGGGGAGACAAGACATGCAGGAACCTTTGCAAAAGCTGTTCCCAAGGTACCAGAGCAGCCAGCACGAAATCCAGGCAGGCTGCGAGGCCGGTCTCCACTGCCCGCTGCACATGCTGCTCCAAGGTGGAATACGGCTGCATGCTTCTACTTTTGCAGAACCCAGGTCTTCAGAGAGAGGTCTTGCTGTTAGCTCTCCAACTCTCCCCCCTTTGCCTTTCCATAATGATCCCAAAACTTGCGTTTCATACATTAGCCAGCAGTTAGCCCAATTTATTACAATATAGATCTACCTGGGAACAGACAGAAAAAAAATCCATGCCCACACACTAAGGCCTGGCAGAGGATATTTTTTTCTTGTGGTTTCCCCTCCCCTCATAAAAAATTTAAAAAATAAAATAAACAAAGCAGAACAATCCTTCATGATAAGATTAAGGTCCTTGATGTGTGACTCTGTTTCAACATGCCCAAAAGCTGTCGAGCTTTCTCCTGCATGAAGACTTGGTCTCGGGTTCTACCACAGGCCACCGCTTTCCAAGCTCTGGTCATCTAGAGAGGTGAGAGAAAGCACGAGTACACCACAGTTAAGGGAGAGGACAAACACAATGTCAACATTATGTTTTAAAAGACTGCAAAAATAAAGCTAACAACTATCTGCTACCTAAGGGAAATTGAAATTTCAGACTTAGGAGCACCCATCTTGCAACCAGGAGGAACTTGCACACCACCAGTTAGTTACTCATCACAGCCGAGATAGTTGTTTCTAGCAAAGGGGGGTTACGTTCAGCAGTTTCCCAGGTGAGGGCTCCATTTCAGGACAACCCACATGGCATTTCAGGGCTTTCTCTCACTTGGTTTGAGACAAAAACTCCAAAGCCCCCGCTAAGGCTCCTTGTGCTCAAGAGATTCCAGAGGGAAGGAAGGACCACACTTAGCAATTTAGTTTCAGCAGGGCCCTGCAGCACACAGAAGAGCTGAAAGTCAGGTGTGCTTCAGTCACTGCGTGCAGAAAGGGCACCCATGAGATGTTTTGGCACTCCGGGTTTAGCCAAGAGATACACAATGCCCTGAACTGGAAATACCTATTTACATGCACTGCAAAGACCCAGAGCTCAAGCTCCAGTGTTTGCCTACGGTAACAACACCCCATGCAGGCACAGCGTGGCTTTGGGGCCGATTTAGGTTCAGCCCACAGCTAGGTGAGCTTCCTTAATAAATAACTGCCACTGCTAGCAACACCAGTCCAGCATAGTAAATCCCGAGAGCCCAGCAACACCACAGTCAGCTCTGCTGTCTCTGGGCAATAGGATTTCACTGCACACCTGTACTGTCACCATGCAAGCTGCCTTACTGTCACCTTTAAGTCACTCCCAAAGGTTTATTTATATGGATCTATTAGCTCTCAGAGCAATACAACCCTGCCTAGGACAGGAGAAATGGAAGTGTTTAAGTACAGTTTATTTTGAGAAGACGAAGGAATTACCCTGGCTGAGGAGTACTTATTTGTCAGAAGAAAAAGCTTTCACAACAGACAGCTCTAATCCAGGGACAGATGCAACCCTCCTTGTTGCAGTGTTTTGTGAAGACCAAGCCAAGGCTGCTCAGTGAAGACAACACTGTACCTGGGTACTTCCTGGGATCTGAAAACACCCCCACACTAGGCCCCAGTTGCAGTTTCACCCCCTGCCAAGGACAGCATGTAGCTTGAATGAGGATAGATACCAGAGAGCTCTCAAGCAAATACCTGCAAAATCATGGCCCAAATCCCCTTCTCTGGGCCACACTGCCTAACAAAGCAGGCACACCCCTCTACCAGCGCATTCTGCCTGCAAACATACCAAATGGTGAAGATTTTAAGGAAAGCACAAGAAGCCATTTATGCCCCAGAGAGCATTTGTAGGCTACTGTGACTCCAGCACAGCCCAGATGCCTCCACAGTGTGGAGCTGAGGAACAGGGTAGCTGTAACACCACCAACCTCAGCACGAGCTACAGAGGTCAGCTGGAGCTCCGTACTGCCACAGGTTCAGGTAAACAGCAGGATAAAGCCAGCCTATACTGCCTATGGCACACAGCCTTCATGACAACCTAGAATCACCCTAAAAATCACAGAGATGGGAAATATCTTTTTGTTTGGAATTCATACAGCACTTCACAGACTTGCTATGCACAGAGAAGCAAAACAGATGAGCCTACTGTTGCCCACTCAATGAGTGCTCGCTGGAAAAACTAAAGTTTACTTCACTGCGGGGTCAATTGTCAAAGTTCCCTGATGGACTGGGACAGGATGTGGATTCCCATGAGGAAATCTGGGGCCAAACAAGCAGGCCACAGCTCTGATCAGCCACAGGGCTTTGACCCTCAGCAGAAGGGCAGGTTTTGTAGAGACAGGAGAAAGCTGTAGTGTGACACTGCTGACTCAGCAACTCCAAACCTGGGTGCAAAGACAGCCCTGACAGCAAATGGATGCCTACGCAGGAGTGCGCAGAGCTTTGTCCCCTTGCTCCTCCTCCTGAGGAGGGACAAGGGCTGCACTACCACCAGCTAGCCTCCTGATGGGGAGGGCAGTGGCTGAAAGGCTTACGGGTGGTGGTGGTCTGAAATGGCTCGGCATTTTCCTGTAGGACATTTTCTCTGGCTGCACTTGCACAAAGGCTCTGTTGAGCAAGCCACTGTCATTCTTCCTGCTCGAGGAGGAAAGGTTCAGGGACCTCGACAGGAAATTCACAGGCTGCAAAGGGAAAAAAAAAGTATAAGGAAACAAGTTAATTTGCCCTAACAGTGCTGATACAGGGCCTGGCCAAAAGGCCAGTTAACAAATCCAGCCTTTCATCCACATTCACACGTACTCTTCAAAGGCAGCTGCAGGTGGCAAAGCTCCCACCACTGCTTTGAAGAGGGTTTCTTTGGAGCAGAAGCCAGCTCTGCCCCTGATCTGAGCACAGTACACCTCACCTGGGCTCTTTTGAAACAGACAGTCTTGGGGAGGGCAGGCATATTTTGTGTCATATCTTCATCCACAATATCCAGGGCCAGAGACTTCCGGACCTTCTTGATGGGACTCCTGCGCAGCTGGGGGACATAAACAAGAGTCAACATGAATCAACACAAGTTAAGTCCCATCCTAAGGGCCCAGCACACACACCAAGCCCACGTCACCCCAGGTCATGTTGCACCAGCACCTCAGGAAGAAGGCGTGCAGCAGCCTTCCCCACCACAGGGCTCAGCAGTTTCCAGTGCTCTCCTGGCACCAAGAGCCACCGATTTAGAAGAGGAAGCTCCTTTCAGTAGTAAAGAAAAGCCACCAGGGAACTGAGGCAATAGACTTTGCATACCACCCACAGCCTTCTGGGAGCCCAGCTCACCACAGATGCTCCATGTGTGCCATGGGTCTCTCCTGTAGGTCAGGGACACAGCATCTCCTAGCATACCCTGAGTTCAGCATAATCCAGGACACAGCTGGCAGTATTTTAAGCAGGCTTTAACCTCAGGCACGTCTTGCTGATTAGAAGACAGCAGTCATGGGCCAAAGAACTTTTTGGCATCAACAGTAGAATGAACAAAAACAGCCAAAACACCCCTCAACAGCATAGGGCAGCTCAGCAACAGGTACTGGATGCAAAATCAGCTCACCCCTTGTTTCCTCTTCTGTTTCTCAGGCTTCACATCATCCTCTATGATAAGTTCAATGCCAGCTTCACTTCGGAGCACCTCTTTCAAGTCTTCTTCCAGGTGAGGAGTCTGAGGCTGGTGTGAAAAGGCAGGGAGAAAGCACAAGACAGTCAAAATCCATATTCTGGGCAGGCTCATGAGTATTTCCCTCAAGGGATAATGGGGTCAGGGGAGCCCACAGTGGGAGGACAAACAAAAAAGGTGACTTATTTACTTCCCAACTAGGAAAGATATGACATGATTTCTGCAAGCAGGACAGATTTACAGGATCTCCAGGCATGAGAAAGACTTATCAGCTGAACCCCAAACGTGCTGTCAAGAGACCAGTATGCACAGAAGGCCTGGGATATTGGAAATTGCCATCCCCACAACACGTGCATTAAAAGACCCAGTTCCTCAGGGATACCTAGGTAGATCACAGAATCACAGAATGGCTGGGGTTGGAAAGGACCTCTGGAGCTCCCCCCGTCCAGCCCCCTGCGTGAGCAGCACCCCCAGAGCAGGGGGCACAGGACCGCGTCCAGGCGGGGTGGGAATGGCTCCAGGGAAGGAGACTCCACAGCCTCTCTGGGCAGCCTGGGCCGCTGCTCTGGCACCCGCACAGCAAAGGGGTTTTGCCTCAGATTTCAGTGGAACTGCCCGTGTTCCAGCTTGTGCCCGGTGCCCCTTGTCCTGTCGTCGGGCACCGCTGAGAAGAGCCCAGTCCCACCCTCCTGACACCCGCCCTTCAGATACTGATAAGCACTGAGGAGATCCCCCTCAGCCTTCTCTTCTCCAGGCTGAACAAGCCCAGGTCCCTCAGCCTTTCCTCCCCAGGAAGATGCTCCATCCCCTGAGCATCCTTGTGGCTCTGCGCTGGCCTTGCTCCAGCAGCTCCCTGTCCTTCTGGCACTGGGGGCCCAGCACTGGACACAGCACCCCAGCTGCGGCCTCCCCAGGGCAGAGCAGAGGGGCAGGATGGCCTCCCTCGCCCTGCTGCCCACACTCCTGTTCATGCAGCCCAGGACCCCGCTGCCCTTCCTGGCCACGAGGGCACAGCGCTGGCTCAGGGTCAGCTTGCTGCCCACCAGCACTCCCAGGTCCTTCTCAATAGATCATTCCCTTGCTTTTTGTCAAGGTCATCAGTAGCCAAGCACTGCAGCCTGATTCAAGGGCAGTTTTTGGCATTTTTAGCTGATTTACAGAGGAGCTGAAAGTCCTGTGGCTACTTACCGTGACATGTTCACCATGACAAGGTCCCCTTCATCCCTCTCATCTCAGCCTGGCATTGCCAAACTGCACTTTGTTATGGCACAGGTAACAGCTTTCTTACAGCTCCACCGCAACCTATCCCATGTTTCTGCCACCAGCAAGCAGCAGACCTGCCCAGTACTTACCAGAGGTCTGATTGGTCCATACTTCTCCAGAGCATTTTTGAAAGGTGTGGGGGTGTGAGGTGTGTTGTCCACCACGTACTTCTGGTCTGGTGTGACAAACCTGGTAGCAGAGAATGGGAAAGACGAAGGATCAGACATACTGTAACCCACATAAAGTAACTCCCATCCTTCCAAGCTCTCATGACGGAATCCACCTGCAGTCTCACGTGGCAGTAACAGAAGCCACCTGCCTGGATGGACTGTTCCTGGCATGCAAGCAGGGAAAACAGGCATGGAGGAGCCTTTAGCGAGGAAAGCATCCTTCAGGTATGCCAGCTTTGCTGCTTCACCCTGCCAGCTACCAAGCACCCCTGTCAGAAAGCAGTACAGCACTCTGACACAGGTAACATGCAGCTCTGCAGGCCAGCCCTACTCTGCAATGTTTCTGCTGGCAGATCTGCTCAGGCCCAGCCTGGGCTTTTAACAGTCACAGCTGGACCAGCAGAAGTCCTGGGTGCAAATGCACTTAGAACAGCCAAGCCAGCTCACACTGCCTGGACAGGGGAGCTGCTCTGGACCATGCCAACAACAGTGGTTTTGCTAGCACAGCCAGCACCCCCAAACACTGTGCTGCTTCAGCCCATCAGCAAAACACTCCCTATGCAGACCACCCCTTCTCACCTGCCTGGTACAGTGCCTTGGGTAGTCATCACCCTGGACTGCCCCTCGGGCCAGGCAAAGCAGAGGGTGCAGAGCTGAAGGCATGGATCTGAACAGCTCTTGAGGAAATCAAATCCCCTCCCTGCTGGCACAGGGCTCACAGAACAGCAACATTTCCCAGACAAAGACATGCACAGAAGGCAACAGGCCACTCAGCAGCTGAGCACAATGGTGGTCACTTGGGCTGCAGCCCCAGTCAGATGGGACACTTGTTCCCTGCAGCTCAGAGAGGAGCTGTCGTTAAGAGGGAAAACACTGTTTAAGAAATCCCCAGCCTGCCCTGCCCCTCTCTCGGTAGTGCCAATAGAAGTACTGGGGGAGGTGTGTTTGAGGAGGAAAGGACTTACGCAGAGTTCTTCTGGAGCAGAGGGGTCTTGTCCCTGTGCAGAGGAGTGGTGACAATCACCTTCTGACTGCACACAGGCGTGGAGGTCAGAGACGGGTTCTCCAGTTCTAGTGTATCCTGTTTGGTCCAAAAGTTTAAGAACTGCACAGCACAGGAAAGAAAGAAAGAAAGACACTCAGTCTCAAGCATCCCAGCATAGTATCACAAGTCATTACTTTTTCCTAAATATTGGGGAAAACCTAAAGTAAGGACCATCATCCCATAGTGAGCAGCACAAGAGGGATGTGTCCCAGTATAAACCAGGATGACTCTTACAGACTCAGAGTCCTACACATGGACACACATGTGAAAGTTGCCAGAAGGTGCCTCACACCCATAAAGATTATTCACTTTCCATAATGGATGAGTCTATAAGACTATAAGCAGCTACAGGCTGGGAGAGAAGTCTCGCCTGGCACTGGTCCAGATAAGGCCAAGCAGAATGGTGAAGGAGGGCTAATGCCAGCCCACCAAAGGTCTATTCCGACCTCAGGTTGGCAAATGTGAGGGAAGTCCATGTAACACAATAGCATACAAGGTAGCAGATTTTGCATTGAGCTGTCTTCAGCCTAAACTGTGAGAAAACCACAAGCCATCGCATCTCTGCTAGGATTTCACTTCATGACAACAAAGCTAGTAAGTGACAACTTTACTCCCGTAAGGAACAAGGTTTGTACCCAAGAACATATCGGGAGAAAAGAGCTGTGCGTGTTATGTTCACTGATGGCTGAAGCTCAGTCCTAGAGGTAGGACATGCCATGTGCCTTCTCAAATTCACTCCAGGCCTTCAAGCCTTTCACACTCTGCAGAGCTGCGCATTTCAGGGCCTGCTCTGACTTCCCAGTTCTTGCTGGCCTTGCATTCAAGGTCCACCTGAAACCTGGGTGTCAAACTATCCTGTGGTGCTTTCCCATGTGCCATCCAGGGCTGCGGAAACAGCAGAAATAAAGGCCTGGAAGGCACAGGTAGACAACGTCTAACAACAGAGCAGCTGTGGAAACTGTGCTGGAGAACGCAGCAGCCTTTATTCTGTTGTGTAGACAGAACTCCACCACATCAATATACGAGACACCAGTGGGTTTGAACACCATAGTGCTCCAAGATGACGTATGCTGGAACCCATGTGTGCACACAGACGTGGACACTGTAGGAGTCATGACAAAGGCTGAAAGATCCTAAGCCCAGGAGCATTTTCTTAAGCTCAGCAACTCAGAGATCTCCACAAGGCTTGTGCTGCCGAGCCTGCCTGTGTGACTTAACTGGAAACAAAAAGGGAAAGCCACTTTTCACTGTTGCCACACTGCTACCCGCAGCTGGGGCAGCAATGCCATGAGGACAGAAGCATGGCGCTCTCCAGCAATCCTGGGGCGTGCAGGCATGTAGATCTGCACAGTAGTGCTCCTTCCTCATAGCAGGCACATGCCCTGCCCATCACACAGGGCAGCTGGGCTTCACCAACACTGCAAGCACTCCCGGAGGCAGACATGGGCTGCTGCTCCCACAGGAAGGACAGCACTAAAGACAAGCCGTACTAGAACCCAGCTCTGTGCCTTGGTTTAGCAAAAAGACACACCTTGTGCACTGGCACCGTCTCATTCAAGGGATGATGAGAAACAAATCTGGCAGAGCTAATGGGAATACATGGCATTAAGGCAAGCAAACAGAGCACTCGACCAAGCCCAAGCAGAGGACAGACTGAGCTCTGCCATTGCTCCATACCTGAGATGGAGAGAAGGGCAGTGTCTTGACAGGGGTGCTCTTGGGTGTCATGCTGTTGCAAGAGTCAAGGAAGGAAAGACTGGTGCTGGTGGCATTCTCTGTGACAGGGGAGAGGGAGATCTTCCTCTTCTTCTGCCTCTTCAGCACAGAGGGCGGCGTGCCAAAGCTCACCTCTGCGTGCGGAGAGATGGGGATGAGCTCCCCCTTACTGCTCTTGCTCAGGTCGGAGATGGTGTGGCCATCCAGGCGGTACTCAGTCACATTGGGCAGGGATGGCGTTGGCTTGCTGGGGGTTTGCCTCACCGGGCTGTTGCTGCTACTGCTGCTGCCGCCAGCAGAGGGTTCCTCAGGCAGGTCAAACTGAGTCAGATCACACCACCCGTCTGGATCCTGCACACAAGGGAAACCATCAGGAGCAGCCCAGGAAGGAAAAGCTGAGCAGCCAACTGGTGCACATGTAGAGATGAACTGGGAGGTGAAACAAGTGGGTGTGAGATTGCACCAGCTTTTGTAAGGAGCCTGGCTAGAGGAGAGCTCAAGCCCTCCTCCCCTCTGCTGCTAGCACAGCTGAGGACCAGACCAGGGAACTGACCCAGCTGAAACCTGCTGCTCATGCGTAGGGCAGATTTTTCTATTCATGCAAGGTTGGTTTCCCAGTTCAGTTCACAGCACAGCTGCACAAACAGCTGCACCCCCACAGAGAGGGGACAAAAAAAGCAGCTGGGGACAGGCGCTGAATGGAGCGACTGTCACCCAACAGCAAACCACAGTCTTGGGCACACCAATACAGCTGGACACAGGGCTCTGCTGGAAGCAGATTAAAAATAACCAGACCAGTTTAGAGATCAGCTGCTTCACAGCTCAACCCCACCAATACCCAAAGTACCATACAAGCAGGCCCCCAAAACCCACAGATGGGCCATTAAGCCTTGGGCACAGACTCACTATCCTTCTATACACATGCAAAGCGAATCTTTCACAGATAATCAGCTCATACGCTCCTCTGGCAGGCTGGGGGCTGCAGACATTCCCCTCTGATGGCAGCAAAGTGCTCCGTTGATTCTAACCACCCTGGCATGCCTCCACCACACAGGGGACCTCTATGCTGCTTGACTGGCCCAAAGTTTCTAGTTTCAGTGAAGGTACCTCTGCTGAAAGCAACTGGTGGTGTCATCCCAGTGTGAGGGGTCTGTCCTGCATACTACAAGCGGGCCTGGCCTATTCCCAGTCTGTCCTGTCCTATCCCATCCCATAACAGGAAGGAAAGGGAAGCCCATAAGCATGGGCCTGAACTTTTTATAAAAGGGAGAGCTGGGGACACTCTGGCTGATAAAGTAGGACTTGAGATCAGGTTTGCCAGCATCTACAGCCTCCTACACCAGCAGAGCCCATGCACAAGGACACCCACCTAGGGGAATCTTCAAGCCCAGAGCAACTTAGCAGAGCTGGAAAGACCTAATCCAGCCCTGGAAAAGTGACAGTGGGAAGCTGCAAGCCGATGAAAGACCAAACCCTCCTCAGGATGCCCATGGTGACGAGCAAAGGGACCCAGGATGTTCACTCAAGGGAAAAGGGTGGGGGGATCAGTCTCCCTACATTAGCTGAAGGAGCAAGGGTCTGTTACTTACAGATTCAATCATGTCCAGAGCTTCACTGAAGGCTGGCACAGATGTTGGGTACAAATAGTTGGCAGCTTCGACAACCCATTTGTATGGTGATGCGACAAATGAAGAGGCATCCTCAGGCACTACATCATCTGGGGTCCCCTCAGCGTTATGCTCTGCCAGTTCGGCAGCTGGCAGCTCCGAGGGTAACTCTTGCACACCCGTCACTTCTTCATCACTGACATCCTCTTCCTTTATCTCAGAGATGTCAACTGGCCAGTTCGGCAGGACAGTCTTTGCACAAACAAAGGAAGTCCAGCCATTAGTACAAAACAAGGCAACAATGTCAAGTCCTGGGGACAGTTTCACATCCCCATCCTTCCTCACTGCTCTGTTCCATACACCATCTGAGCAGGAGTCCATGCAACATAATGAGGACAGGACTGCTTAACTGAAGATTTCACTTAACAGTATCCCAGGAGAAAGCTGAATGTAGGCTGAGCAGGTAGCACTAACTCTGCATTTCCTACTTTCCAAGAGTTTACCTTTGAAAACTACACTCTTTCTTCATGAGTAATTGGGTGTACTTCCCCTGCTTCCCTTTTTAGAGGAAAGGAACACAATACCTCTTCACCATGCCCCCCACACTGTTTGGAGAAGCCTCCTTCTCCCACCAGCAACAGCACAATGGAGAAAAAAATAATAATAATATTCTTTGATCTTCAAGACAGACCCGATGCTGGGATTGGCAAGGTAACAGCACTAGCAGACTGCTGTCCTCTGCCTGGGTAACACACTTGGGCTCACATTACACCTCTAGCTCCTGGAGGGAGAGACCTCCCAAGAGTCAGTCTGTTGGAGAACGCTGGGGGAAGGCACAGACCATCCATGTAGACACCAGGCCGTGGCAAAGGCAGCATGAGAGGCAGTAGAAGGGTGAATGAACAGCTCTGATAGTCCCCTGCTCTGCTAACACCTAACCCAGCTGCCTGCTGCAAACATGCTGGTGCAGTACCTGGCTCCCAGCTCTTGTTCGACTTTGGCTCTCCTTGTCATCGACCTCCACGAGCAAGTACAGTGACTTGGGCTCCTTAGTTTCATTGAGGAAGCCTCCCGTGTCCACCTTTCGCTTGATGGTGGAGTTCCAGTGATTCTTCACAGCATTGTCGGTCCTGCAGAGAAAGCAGAAGGAAACAGAAATCACAATTTACAGCAGCTTTAAAAGCAGAGCAAACAGCTCCTACATGCTCTCCAGCCCCATCCTGTAAGCCCAGCGCATGGATCTCCACAGGCCACCCAGCTGTGAAGGCAAGAGTGAGCAAAGAGATCCTACCTCCCAGGCAGCAGCTTGGCAATCTCCGCCCAACGGTTCCCCAGGACCTTGTGGGCCTCAAAAATGATGCGATCCTCCTCCTCTGTCCAGGAGGACTTCTTCACCTCAGGGTTCAGGTGGTTATGCCAGCGTTCCCGGCACTGCTTCCCTAACCGCCCTTTCAGGTGCTTGGCTATCAGGGTCCATTGTTTGGTGCCATATTTTTTAACCAGTTCAATTACCTTTGAAGAGAGTGGGAGGGAAATAAGGAAATGGAATTAAGGAGAAGGTCAATACAGTCATCTTCAGGCTTTGCTCTTCACCTCTCTTGGGACCAGGTAAGGGCAGACAGAAAAAGGCCCCTTAGAAGAGAAAGCTGGAAGGATCCAGCTGAATTTCTGAAAGATTCTGTTTCCATGCAGACATTTTGCCACATGGCACCTGCGAATGCCGACAACCACTCCCAGAAGACGGGGTGGAGACTGGCAGGTGCACCAAGGGCAGAGGGACCCAGGTTTAGAAACACATGCCTATTTCTAAGCAAGGGCCAAGTCCCACATACTCCACAGCTCCTCTGCCCTCCCTCCTACCAAGGGGCTTGGCCGCATGACAACAGTCCCCATAAGCTCTGCACTGCTCTGCCCACTGGGACAGAGGCATGGCTTCCCTTTAACAGAAGGTGCTACACCAAGAACACACCAGGGCCTCCAACTCCATGCCCCGCTAGCACCAGGACGCACAATGAGAGCTGCAAAGCAAAACCAAACAATATTCACTTTGGAGCCATCCACTTTGCCACTCTTCCCTCGCCCAGGGCTTTGTCACTTCTGCCTGAGGCTCAATGCAAAAGCCTCTGGGCACGAAATCTGTTCTGAGCCCCTGCAATATGTCCACAGCACAGTCAGGACAAAACAATCTACTGCCTGCAATGTTCAGCCCACCAAATTCTTGAGGGTGAAGGGTTCTCAAAGAGCATTTCTACCCTGGCCGGCTGCGCTCAGCTGAAAGGTGCAGGCAGACAGGTGATACTCACTTGGCTCATAACAAACATCCCTACTGCAGGCTCTTGACTATCAAGCACAGACAACTGGACCAAAGACACCAAACTGGCCAAGGAGATGGAGTGCTTGCAGGGCAAAGCAATGTGCATTGTCAGGAGAAACCTGGAGCCCAGCCTGGCCAGGGTGGCAGTGGGCATCATGACTGGGTAGGCTGGCAGTCAGGACGTGCAAAGGGAAGGGGAAAGGAGGCAGCTATTGCTCTGCTGTAGGAAGGTGGAAGGACATCATGAAAGCTTCCTCAGGATGTGCTTGACATAACACACAGATGAGAGGCAAAAGGGAGTGTAACAGCCTGCAATGGGACCAAAAAGGAAAGAAACGGGGGAGCAGAGGTGTCAGAGAATCTGACAAACTAGGGAATTTTGCAACAGAAAACCTTGGTAAAGGTTGGAATTCATTCCAACTTTTCTCAAGTACAGCAAGATGATGAGTTTATTGCGGAAACAGCAGAAATGCTGATTCTGCAATCAGCAGAGAAACAGGTTTGCAGACACCATGATTCACCTAGCTGACCTCAGACATCCACTTTAGGCTGTCTACTCTGGCACAGGAAATGCCACTTTTATGTTCTCTTGGGTCCCATATGGCCATGACAGGTAGAGATCTGCCAGTAGGCAGATGAATTAATTCCCTTTCCTGCTCTCTCCCTTGGCACCCTCCTGTAGCAGTACTGCTGTGTGAAAGGGAAAAGGTGTTTAGCTAAAGAGGCCTAGACCTGCTTCTGCTCATCATGACCACAGCTGCATTAGTCTGCTCAGAACAGGTCAGAGTGCTGCTCATGGATATCCACCACCAGAAAGAATCACCCATAGTTTACAAAGAGACCTGAGGGTCTGACACCTCCATCTTCTCCACAGACAATTCACAGTTGTGAATCACAACACTCAGGTCCTCCTGGCCCTGACTTACCTTTTGGTCCTCCTCTTTGGTCCAAGGGCCCTTAACCAAGTCTGGATTCAACACTCTCAGCCACCGGTACTGACACTGCTGATCACTGCGGTTCTGCGACAAGGAACAAGAGTAGCCATGCATTAGACTGGAGGCTCCAAAAGCCATTACAGCAACAGTAGTCCCCCCACACACACAAGTTGTCCCACAGAAAACCTGCAGAAGCACATGGACAGTGCATACTATGACTAGGGCACTGGGCACAGAGACAGGGACAGGAACCTCAATGTCTCACCCCACCTCCACGTCCTCACCCTTGAAAGTCCTCTATACAAGGATGTCTCCCTGCCCTCAAGGAGCACCACTTCACAGCCTGGAGCTGCAGTCACAGAACCAAGTCCCACTGTGCAAGGTGCTGCACGGACAAAAAGAACCAGCGCAATGAGCACAAGAAGCAACATGCAAACACTACGATTCCCAACCGGACATGGGGTCACTTACAGGAAAGTGACTGGCCAGGAACTTCCAGTCATTCTGCCCATAATGTCTTACTAACATCTTCAGCTGCTCATCCTGCAAAGAACAAAGACAACCATTTTCACATATATTGAGGCAACACACACCACAGGCATCCCTGGGCTGACAGGATCAAGAGAACAAGTAGATACTTTGAACTGTCAGGAAGAAATTCTTGGCAATCTGCGTTCAGGGGAGGAAGGTAGCTCACACTGCCCTTCAGCCGCACTCCAGTATGTGGAGCCCAACTGGAACAGACCATTTGGTTCTGGGCCTGTACTAGGGCAAGCTCATACAGCGAGTACAAAATAAGAGCTCAGCTCTCTTCCAGTACAGTCTGCTTCAAACCCTGTGGCCAAGCTACCTGCTTATCCAGCCCCAGTACACCACTGGCCAGAGAGTCCATCCCCCAGCTCAGCCATTGCTTTTGCCTGGCCAATAGAGCTGACTGGTTTAGTGTATCACCACTAGCCCAGTGGTCTACTGTCTTCAGTGCTACTGGGCTCTACAGCATTTCTTTCATGAACCTTTATTTCTTTCTTTTCTATAGCCCTGGTGTGCCTGCTCTCACAGCTCACAAATAGCCTGCTATAGGTATCCTTGCCTGTGTGCTCTGGCAGGGCAGAGGCATGAAATAATTCCTTGCCCAACGTGCCCCCAAGGCTTTGATCCCTGCAGAAAGAACACCTTACTTTGTGTTCAGAGCCAGGGGAGACAGGATATCTTGTAATTTTCAAACAGAACAAAGATGATGGAGGAACTGGGAAGAGGGAAGAGAATATCCCAATTAATTTCAGGCTCTCAGCCAGGATGACTAAGTCACGATCCCGACAGTCTCAACATTCCCTGCTGTTGCTAGAAAAAAAAAGGGAGGACATTTCCACTGCACAATTCCACTTGCTGGAGGCCTCAGCCCACCTCTGGAACCACTCTTTGCTCACAAGAACATTGCAGGCAGCAAATGCCTTGCTCAGGGCTCACATGCTTAAGCTAAAGTGATTGGAGCTCTGGCTCTCCAGACTTCAGACTCCCCTGGACCTCCTAGCCTCATTAAGACCTCAGCTCACATGAGCAAGACAGCCGCATGGTCTTCTCCAGTAGCAAGACAGCAGGAGGTGGTGTGACCAGCAGGCGAGGACTGGGGTGGAGGCACCCGCGCGCTGGGTGCCATGCCAGAGGCCTACCCCAAAGCACCTGCCCTCAGCAAGAGCTGGGCTCTCACTCACCTCTTCTTGCGTCCATTTGACTTTGCACCTTCCATCCCGCTGCTCCGGCACATCCGAGTCAGTATCCTGGTAATGCAGCTCATCCTGGTCCTCACTAGAGAGGAGTAAATGAAGATTATAATTTCGACCTCTGATAAAAGCGCAGCAGAGGGAGCAACCTCCACTACACAGAGCGGAGCTCCGGAGAGCAACCCGCACTGCGCAGAGCGGAGCTCCAGATCTACTCTCCTCCAGCACTGAGCCCCAACTCCTCAGACATTCACTCGGACACCCAAAGTTTAAAGGAGTCCCTCAGCTTTGGACTCCCCGCGCACGCTAGCAATTTTTATGCTGTTAAGAGCAGGGGAAGGAGCATGTCTCTCGATTTCTGCTCCCTCCCGCGCCTCTGGGAGGACTCTGCATCCAGGGACCGGCACCATTTCCCCTCCTTACAGCTTACCCGTCCCGGGACTGCGGGAGCAAAGAGCAGGGCTGTGAGGAGCAGCCCGCGGGCAGCCGGCCGGTGCTGGGAGAGCAGCCCCGAGGGGCTCCGCGCACCTCCCGCCCGGACCCCCCCGGCCACCCCCCTGCTCCCGAGCCGGCAGGGCCGCGCCCGCAGCCGAGAGGAGCCCTCGGAGCGGGTCCCGCGGGGGTGCGGC
>VZTV01072115.1:17155-30377 GCA_013400875.1 Anhinga rufa | reverse complement strand
CGCGGGGCCGCCGGGCAGCGCAGCCCGCGGCCGCCACGCCGCAGGCCTCGCGGCGCTCCTGCGGGGGCTGCCCGCCTCACGCCGCCGCTCGCTCGCCTTGCCGATCTTCCCCTCCCGCCGCTGCTCGCAGCGGGCACAAAGACACGGAGGGCTGCCCGCTACGACCGCTCTCCAGGGCAGGCACGCTTCGCCTCAGAACCAATATACGCTCCCGCCTGTTCTTTTAGGGGCAGATTGAGGGAGGGGAAGTCACGGTGCGTGAGGAGAGACAAAAAGGGGAAAGCAGCAACAGGTGCTCGGAACCGACTTCTGTGAATTACAGGAATAATTTCATTAATACTTAAACCCGGTGGCTAGCTGCGTGCCTAACCTTCCCGTGGCCTAGCCTCACTTCTTGAGAGCCCTCACCCGCTTGCACTCCTGCAAAATTCTGTCCATCAGCCATAAGCTTCATGTGCATCACATTCCCATGACCAAAGCAAGCACTTGTTTAAACTGTTATATTTAAATACCTCCACAGGGCCAAAGGGGCAGCTCTGAAAGGGAGATGCAAGCTATTGCCCCCACATGTATGTCACACTAGAGCTTCTGGCCAAAAAAACATCCATTCAGTTAAAAAAAATCTGTTCTTTTACTTCAGCTGTCAGCATGGCGCTACAAACAGTAAACAGCGAGCTGCTTGTATTCTCCGGCTGCTCAGATGACTTCTTTCTAAACCCTGTTCCAACATCAGGAACAGGTGACAAAACAGCTCAGAGAAAGGGCCCAGAAAGAAAGTATTTACAGTTTGAAGTATAAACACCACAGAACAGTACAAACCAGCTCTATAATTAGGAAGAGCACCACACAGTTGTTTGGTTCAAGTGCAGTCCGTGCCGGCTGACTGATTGGTATTGATACTGCAGAGGAAAGGTTAAAGCGTATTGTGTAAATCAGTAGCTGGAACAGAGGAAGTACTCTGTGTGATAAACACGACCATGCCCTTAGAGAAAAATAAATAAAAGAGGAAGAAATAAGACATTTCAAACGTGCTGCTATGAATGAG
Source organism: Anhinga rufa (assembly GCA_013400875.1). Taxonomy (NCBI): domain Eukaryota; kingdom Metazoa; phylum Chordata; class Aves; order Suliformes; family Anhingidae; genus Anhinga; species Anhinga rufa. Next base: position 29,332 of record VZTV01072115.1, on the reverse strand, counting down.
GCTGAGATACAACCCCTTCTGCAGATCTCGGCTCATCAGTAACTCAGCAGGTGCTTTGGGGCACCTCCTTCAGAAAAACCTGCGCCAAGCTGGCACCCAAAGCACGAATCAACGTAAAATGAAATGACTTTTTGTAGGGTAAGAGATGAAGTGATCTTTTGGAAAAAGCAGCCTTGACGTTAAAAAAAACATGGCAGAGCAAGAGAAAGCGCAGGTGTCACAAAGGCTGCATAGAAGGCTTGAGTTGGGGAAGAATTTAAGTTTCACAGTTTGGGTGTCAGATTAAATACAAAATTTTTTGAATGTCAAAATGCAATCTCAGTGTTGATATATATAAAAAAAAAATCCTTGCAACACAGACACGCAGCGTTCATGATGTTGACAAATCTTTTCTTCTCACCGCTCATATCCTCGGCTCTATTTTTGCTGTGCATTGAGTTTCAACATTTCATGGTCAATGAATTTCACTTGAATTTCCATTCTTGTGCGTTCCCTAGCTCACTATCTGTGGGAACAGGCTAGATATCAAAGAACTCTAAGTAAAAATATTCCCGTGTTTCTGTACAGTACCATGTTTTCTTAATAACAATCCGCTAAATCTTAAAGTCTGTTTCATCCAAATGCTGTCCCTTCTTTTCAAAATGATGTATTTCCAGTTTCATATGAGGCAGCCATCTGCAACAATGTCCTTATTGCTTAATTTTGAATCTTCCCCTCCCTTGGAAGAAATGTTTTCCTTCAACGGTAACAAACCCACCTCTCCTTGGTTCACTTTGGCAGAGACAAAAGCAGACCGCCTCGGGGTGACAGCTGAGCGTATTTTCAGCAGCTCCTGTATTTACGGCTGTATTTTCTTTTCCACAGTTCACAAACCAAAATATCCACCTTTCCCACAGTTCAATTAAGGACTCCATGTACACCAGGAGAACCCTTGTAGCCTTACTACAAGAAAATAAATATTGGAGCCAGAAAGAAGGACCAAAACCCACATTTTCTTAGTGTAAGATATTTTTCATATATTACAAAATTACAGTTTCAGTAAAGTAGTAGAAAAATAGGAAATTATTTGGAAAGTGCTTGCAAAATACAAGCGCTTCCTCAAAAGGCATTAATTATTCAAATTACTACACATAAACGATCCAAACACTCAGTGAACTACTGAGACAGTCCCAATCAACATGCTGAACACAGAGGTTGAAAAAAATAGGAAAGTATGTTTTTAGTAAAAGGTCTATCTCAAGCAGGGGAAAGCCAGGTCTCAGTTACCATTGTGGAATCCAGCTTCACTTGTGTCAGTATCGTGTTCCTTCGGTAAGGGAAACAGAGAAAGGAGGAAGGAAAAAAAAAGAGTTTTAACAATAGGGTAGAAATGTCAGACTTTTGTCTTAACTAGACTATTTGAGAAACAGGGAATACTTGTTAATAGAAACAGCTGATCTGCCAATACGTTCCAAACAGACTTTGAAGCATGGACTTTACTACAAAGCGTTATTTCAAGACAGTACTGCTCGTCAGTAACAGTGCTAGTTTCACATCTAAACCGTAGCATTAGCAGGCACAGTGAACATCCATGAGGGCACACTGCTGTTACACAATGCACCATTAATGAACCGTACTTAGCTGAAATTATTGAACCTACACTTGCATGTATTAATCCCCCAATTAAAATAAATGAGAGACTTAATAAATTGAGCACTGTACGCATTCTATACTGATTAATAGTCACAAGTATTCTGTATCACACTTCACTGGTCTAATTTATTATACAACAAATGTCTTAACACATCACTGTGCCTCTTGCCTGTGACAAGTGTAGCTGCTACAAAGACGTATCGGCCTCAGGGCTGATGCTACCAACTATTCACTTGTAATTCTGTTATTAAAAATACCTGATTCAGTTTCTTAAACTCAACCACTTGGAAGAAGATGTGCTCCAGGATATGTTTGGCATCTTGCTTATCCTTTGGGAGTTTACTTGTTACTCCTAGGATATCGCCGCATTTTCGTACGTAAAACTCCAGGTCATCATCAGTACCTAAACAAGCATCCCACAGAAGAAGGCAGCTGAGTATCACACATATCCGTATCAGCTGGGCAAAAACATACTACAAATCTCATCTGTTGTTGGCATTCTGGGAGGTTAAGTCCTATAACTAAGTTCAGTGGACTAGTCGTGGTGTATTCTTGCAGCTAGTACTGTCTCATCTTTTTTAGATTTAAGGTGCGTTTAGAACAACCTTAACACTTTAACTTCAAAGCATAAAAAGATATGAAATAAATCAGCAAGAGCGCGCAACACAATTTATGCATGATATGGGAAACAGCAGGCAGAAACATAATAAATGTCATGGTACATAAAGTCACATTAACAATTTCCAAGGCCTTCCAATTTCTTAGCCCGGGATGAGAGCAGTGGATTTCCATAAACGAGGACCATGTTGTAAAATTATTAACAACAGGTTTCCCCAAAAAACTTGCACTTTATATATAAATGTGTAAGCAATCAGTCTGTTCCACTTACATTTGTTTGTAATCTCTGCAAGACGAGCTTTCTCAGAGGAAAAAGTTTCATCCAAGTCAAACAGCTCCAGAGGGGGAGGAGGCAATTCTCTGAAAGCAGGTGGAAAAACCTTGAAGAGAAGAATTAGCATGGTTTATTGCCAAGTATTTTCCATACACTTTACAGATCTCTAAGACAACAGTTTTGGACTGGACTAGGGCAGGACTTGAAGAAACCTTTTATAAAGGCAAAAGCAACTCCAAAGCCCACAGTACAAAGGTACACCTTTTTAAAAACTCTATATTTTGTAAAAATAACGCAATATTCCAAAGAGTTTAGTCACAAGTATGCCAGAATTATCACCTAGCATCACAACTAGACATACTGCATTTGCAGTTTGTTTTTAGCTTCGCTCCATGAGATCCAGGTGATAGTCAAGATAGCTGAGGTACGAAGCTCACCGTAACAGCTCACCTTGGAAACCTACACTAATTCTGGTAAGAGTATTTTCTTTTTCGTGCAGTCACCACTTATGCCACAAGTTGGACTTGTGTTTTTAAAGAACAGCGCATGAGACACTACTTCCAGTTGCACCCCTGCAGCTATAAGGATCCCAGTCATGTTTCCTTGGTGGCCAAGGTAAAGAGGGATGGAGCCATGATGGCAAAATTCAAAGGTACTCAAAGATACCTGCTTTTCAAAATAAGTTTGACAGTGCCGTAGCTTGTGTTGCTGCTGCCAGCCCAAATCTCTGCTGGTATAAGTCTGGCCCGCCCTTGCTGTAAAAGACCAACGCTCCACTTTCTACTTCCCCAAAGGATATGGGAGAGAGAAGAGTGGGACAGACTGACCGGCTCCTCCCATGGCAGCAGTCAGTATATTACTTCCTCCACCACTGCTTTCTGAAATACCGCATTCTGTTTTTGCAGCGAAGGCTGAACCCCGACAGCTCACAGGACTGGGAGCAGCTGCTCAGCTGAAGGCTTATACACACAAGGCATTCTGCTCTGGTACTACATGCTACATTTTCAAGTGATGTTGATAAAAATTAGAAGCATAAGTAAGTGCTCATTCCTAAAAGACAGTCCCTGCAAGGTATTCAGCTCCCAAGCGATTAATTATTACAATAGCATTTTTCACTTTTCTTTTTTTTTTGAAAGAACTATGGAAGGACACACAGAGGTTTTACATAAAACAGAAGGATTCTCCATGTGCTGTATCAGCAAGATCACTCACAGCTGGCTGGAGGACAGGTAGTGGAGTCTCAAATTGAGGCTGAATGAGTTGGAGGGGTTCATGCTTCACATTCAGCTGTTCATAAGCTCTGCAGCACAGAAAAAAGTATGAGAGAAGAAATGGTACAACAGCCATTTCCACTTGCATGCAATAAAGGCTATAGAGATGAATTTTTATGAAGACACCAGGGTCAACATTCTGCACAGTCATAGTATTAAAAAAATGGCATGTCTAATTTTAGAAGTGCCCCAGAGAACTACATATCAGTAATAACTGGCTTCTACAGCAAGCAGCTTAGTTAAAATTGTAATAGAAAAGAAGATGATAGGTGGATATATAAGATGATAAAAAAGAAGGAAGTCACACCTCAATTCTTTGAGCAACTTTTAAAGGGATGAATGTGCATGAGGAGAAAGTGATCCAGTTCAAAAAGAGCAGACTTGGGATTTCAAAAAAGGTTTTCAGGAAGTCCATAACCAAAAGCTATTTTAAAGTAAGTTATTTGTTATGGGATGAGAAGGGAGATCCCACTATGAATTCACATCTAGCCAAAATACAAGAAATACAGAGTAAGAAGAAAGAGTGTCCACAACAGAGTGGAGTTTCATGGAATCTGTGTTAAGCTTGCTACTATTCCATGTGTTCATATGTGATCTGGGTAACAGATGAGTTGTTTGGGACAAAGGTGCTAGCAATACAAAACTGCTAAAACTGAGCAGCAGATAAATCTCAAGACACAATTACTGTGAAACGCAAAGATGAATGAAATGCAGCTTCGGTAAATGCCAAGTAATTCAGAAGTGGAAAAACAACCAGTTATCACTCCAGAAAGTGCCCATCATCACTGTCGATAGTTCCACTAAAAATAGCAGCTCACTGAATCAGCAGTAGTCAGAAAAAAGGAAAAAACAATGTCAGAAACTACAGCTAAGACAAGAAGCAAGAGAAAGTATCACTGTCACACTGTACCAATCAATCTTCTGGTATATCCACATTCAGAATGCTGCCTACTGCTCAGTCCCTTTCGCTCTTAAGCAGACACAGTTAAGCACAAACAGAAAATGCAGAATACACAATGGAAAAATAATTAAAAAAAAAAAATCACAGCTGCTGACTTGATAACTGAAGGGAGGGCAGTTGTATCCAGCTGATAAAGGGATGTATCAAACAGCTTTGTGAAGTCCCTTGGGTTCTCATCTCCTTCTTGCAGACAGACTCGCAGTTGCTCAGACAGCGCAGCTGTATCTGGGAGCATGGTATAGTCTGAAATCTGAACACACAGACACAGATACACACACCTAGGATTTAAAAAGACCAACCCACTGACATAGCCTCCTTCTAGATGAGATTTTAGGTGAGATATAACTAGAAGTACTTATTTCACTCTTTATGACCATTTGCAGTGCAGCTTATTAGACTGGTAGACTGTGCAAACTCTATTCTCTTAGCTGTAAAACTACTTGCCACAAGGACGTTGTATCTGAATTTCTGTTAATTCTTTAAAATTAAGAGACACAACTTACTAGTCAACTGTGGGAGACCGTTGTTCTTTTTATGCACACATAGTATACAACTTTATCACGTATGATATTTCCAAATAAAAATAGTGTTTGCATACATCAGTGAAAAAGCAACTAAAATTGATACACGAGTGGATCCCTACTCATATGCAGAAAATCTGCCTTCACTTCATGCATGTTCCTCTTGTCTGAGGGCTCAAAGGGAAGTACAAAGTTATTAAGCTGGAGCAGCAAATGATCTCATAAACATGGGCAAATTGGAAAGAGACTTTCACAAATGAAATCCGATAATGAATTGCAATCTAAGTCTGACAGAGGTACAATACCATTATTTTTTATGCCTAATCTATCTGTCTACTCAATCTCAAACCCTGAATAAAGGGTCTGTGACAACAACAGCACCCATCAAGCTGTTAACCATTTAGCGCTAAATACACAGTTTGCCAGAACTGGTGCTGCTGGATCACGCTATTATATACTTCCTTGTGATGGATCTCTCTTACCTCAGGGTCCTCCACATCCATCTGGTTTAAATGGACATCTGATGTTGTGAGCCATTGGAAAAGCACATCCTGGAGAAGGGCAAACCTTAATTAATTTCTAGAGGATCCCAGTAATCTTACATTATGCTTAAACATTCATATTAAATCTATTAAATAACATATCATGAAAAAGAAGAAAAATATGGGTAATAATTCGAAGAATATCTAGGCAGAAAATACAAACTTTATTAGTATTTACATATAGAAGCAATGACTCGTGGTAATAAGCATACTTTGTATGAGGTGCATACTTTCAGGAACACCTCAGCAGGAAACTCCCCTTCTTACACCTAACAATGTTACATACCTCACTTTGGAAAGAGCATTACAACCTCCAAGGATATGCAACAGTTCTTTATTAATCAGTAGACATAATCAAGTGCTAAAGAAGCTAAGAAAAAGTAGTAGACAAAAAAACCTCTACTGAACATTTAAATACTAATAACAATGACGTGGTGAACAGAAGTAGGAAAAGCTTTTCGGAGTCCTTTAACATAAATAATAGACTGTATCTTTAAAAACTCCTTCCTGTTACCTGTGCTCTAACAAATTCCTCAGATGTTACTATTGGCTTAGAATCTTCACACTGAATCCATTTCATAGCTGTCTTGCTCTAAGATGAAGCTAGTGAGCTTGGATTGCTTTGTAAGTGCTGTGAAGACCCACTAAGGTGTTTGGTTTTTTTTTAACAAAACCAAACAAACCAAACAGAACAAAAAAAACAAAACGAAAACCAACCAACCAACCAACCAAAAACCACACACACAAACAACAAAAAAACCCAAACAACAAACTTACCATGACCTTACCATTTTCTTCTTTATCTAAATATTGATCACTGAACATGTGGGAAGATCCCAACGCTGCCATCTTTCCACCTTGATTCTAACAACAAAGAACACCATATAGCAAAACATCCTTCCAAACTGCGGTTTTAGAAGCAATTGTTAATGCTGTCCAATTTCGAAGTGATTTAAAGAAATAGGAAATTTTGGGATAAGGAGTGGCAAAAGAAGTTTCAAACTTGGCAAGCTCACAAGAGTGCAGCATTACTGTAAGACTATATGCTCTTAAGGCTCATAAATTAAAAATACTGGTCTGCATTTCATAGGAGTAGACAAACAATCGGCTGGCAATCAAAAAAAATACAGAGAATGCCATCAACAATTGCTGCACTTAGGCTATTTTTGCAGAAAAAGAACACTCCATTTTTCAATCAAGTAAAAAAGAATTAAGTTAAATGAATGCATTATTAACTTCTGGCAGCCCATTCTTCAGTGCTTAGAATGCAAACCCAGAGGCCAGTGACATGCATGCGTGTCAATAAAGCACATATTCATGTCAGGTAATGAGAGATGAGTTTGGTAATTTTATTATTTGTAAGATAAAATGCAAAATATGCAGGTCATTATAGTTTCATTGAGCTAAATTAAACATGCATGAAGGTGCATTCATGGGACATCCTTTTCTATCCAGATTACCCCTTAATCCTTCCACAAGGACATACATAAGAAATAGTAAGTTTTCGACAGAACAAAAAACCCTGTAATGCTCCCTGCACCAACTGTGAAACTCATAGCATAATGTAACCATGAAGACTGCTGTAATGAATTTGGAGATACATCAAACAAACTTCCAGTTTGTTTAACAAATTTCTGATGTTTCATACTCATGTTTTTGCAAGGTTTTAACCTGAATTCTACATGCTTTACCCGCATTGCATAACTAGGTAGCATCCTCTGCTCTTACTTTCCATTCCTTCACTTTCTGCTGCTATTCTTTACCATCTCTCTTTTTCACTCCAAGAAATCTTGTTCTCCTTCTACCAAGTTTCTCTGCTCTGCTTGAGAGACAGCCTCTGTCTCTGGCTCCATCTTCTACCCTTGTGTCTACAACTTCCTTGGGCTAGGTAAGAAATATTATGCCATCTGTCCGACATTCATGTCATGGTATTATTGTAGCAAGGGAAGAGCTATCAGTATGATGTGTAATGGTTTCCACTGCACAAACCTATCACACTTCAGCCATCAACCCATGCAAAACACTTCATGGAGGTGCAAGCAACTTACATGGATTACACTTACAGCATAATTTAGTTATTATAATTCTCGGAAGAAAACACTCCTCTCCACACCAACTAGGTGAAGCACATGAGACCCCCACATAAACAGGCACAGCCTTCAAACAAGAACACCAGCCAGCAAGGCTATAATCCCAGTAGAGCTAAGCTTTACATAACTCAGATGACTTATGTCACAAAAAAGACAACTGTCATTAATGCAAATAATTTCAGTATTATCATGGGTGCAAAATTAGGCATGAGCCTATGGGTTCATCTGATCTATGTGCAAATATTGTGTGGGTGGATAAATGATATTATATTTTACTCTGACAGATGCAGATAAAATGTGAGGAGTAAGTTCACTTCATGCTGCTATAAGGTCTTTGATTTATGGGGTTTATTTCAGCCGCAACATGGGGGGATGAAGTTGGGCATCCTCAGGAAAAAAAAAAAAATTCACCTTTTACTGAAGATACCAACAAAACACAATAGTGTTACAAACTCATCTACATAGTAAAAAATGTGTTAATGTGTTTACATTCACTAACAATATTAACTCTTTGTTTGTACCCATCAACTACTACTACATTTCTAAATTTTTCTTTTTATAAATTAACAAGGCTGGACAGGCGAGGTAACATAAAAATATACTGGTTCCAAGGTGACAGTCCTCTTCCTTAACTCAATATGCTGTATTTATGAAGCTAATGACACTAAAACAGTGGAAGAAACCCCAAACAATGAAACTTTAAAAGAAGAACTAAAAATATCCATCTGTCAACCAAACAAATATATAATCTTTGCTGACTATCAAATTAATTCTCCTCTGAACCCCATGCAAAGAAGTTTTCCATAAATGGAGACAGGAGTCACTAGGCTCATCTGGAGTTTGCAGGTGCATCAAAAACAAGTGGGTCTGTAAGTACTCCCAGAAAATAGACTCACAGTTTCCGTGTGGGGTAGGGGGAGAATGCATGGTTTGTTACATGCAGACTCCTACCTCATGCTGATAGAAAGCAAGAATAGGCCTGTTGAGCGGGAAGCAGACAGATCCTGTTGAAAGAATAGCCACTGCTGGTTTCATCACATTCAGGGTGGCACCGAATGGATACACGAAAGTGAGCGCTCTGCAGGAAATACAGAAGCTCTGTAACTATCTGCATGTATCAGGTAGGCTGGACATATTCATAACACTCAGTCTGTCTGCCTAAAATGCAAACTGTACTTGTGCGCTGGCGGTGGAACGCCAAAGGGCATGCTTTCTAACATTCAGATCATTATGACATTTTAGTCTCTTCCAACAGGTTTTTCCAGGTTGACAATTTGTCTTTAAATAACAAAGAACACTTGATTTCTGTTTGCACACTCCTGTACCTGAGAGAAGGGTAGGGATATTTAACTCACAGACAGATATTTATTCTGGAACAAAACTACATGAAATGGTTTTACACTTATATTTTTCCTTGTAATCAACCACATGGTCATTTTTTAGTCTAAAAACTAGCTACAGGAAGAATACAAACATTTACAGTTATTTACGGAAAAGCTGTGTTCTTCTCAATGCTTTTTCACTCCTCTGCAGCAGAGAGGGATGGAAAGCTAAAAACTTCAATAAACATCTATCTTATCCTGGATGCTCTTTAGAAAGATGTAGGGTCGCTCCTACCTGCAGCCAGACCACTCTCTGTCTAGGTTATTCATATTTACATTCAATCAAATTCAAATCCACAGACAAGGGACAAAAAAGACCTGGTCAGGAGAATAACAATTCCCTTCAAAACGTACCACTCCTGCTCCTTCATTGGTTATCAAGCACTACTAAACAGATTCTCCTTTCCAGATATAACTTTGAGGAGCAAGAAATACATTAGAAAACCTCAAAACAAGCACAACATACTGCTGCTAGATTACAAACCTACTAATTCCGAGTTATTCTAAATATTTCCACATCAGCTTCCTCAAAGCAAAACACTTACTGTGAGTCATGTCCACTTCCATCTTCATCTGTTGTCTCAAGAACTGTTTTTCTTGCAGCTTCACCGATTCCCCTACAAGATGTTGAAAAGCAAAACTTACTGAAAACAATACGAATTTTAAGACTTTACTGTAAAGATTTATATACCCCAAATACTTACCTATTCAAAACTCCATCGGAAATTAGTGCTTCTTTTGGGTGGTGGTACTTGTAATATACATTTCTTACTACAGCATCTTGGAGAAAGAAAAAAAAAATAACGAAATTTACACCTTAGCTGATTGCTAGATATAGCAATGAAAAATGACTTCAGCTCTTGGATTCCCTGGGTGCTTGCTTCTAACACGACAAAGCTGGCGTGTGGCTCCCAAAAGAATTCAGATCAGCCTTCTCTACTGTCTCCTTCTGGACACACAGATTTAGAACGGGAATATATTTGCAAGTTCAAATAAAAATTAAGCACATCTCCACGTCTTCTGCAAACCAGAAGAAAAGGCAAAAGGACGATCCAGTTAAAAGAATATGTATCAAGTTTTACAGGTTCAAATTCTTTCTTTATACATCTTCCAAAAGCATGATGGTTCTAATACTGTTGATGCAAAAAAAGGCACAGTCTAGAGATGCCACCAAAAACCCTAAAAGTATTTTATGTACGCTGAGATGCGGTTGGGTTTTTTTCACGCTGGCAGTACAAAACCTAATGAACGGCATTTTATTGGACTGCTAAGGAAAAGTGTCACTGTTTATTCAGGGCGAGCGTGAAGTGATTCAATCCATTAAAACATGTGGAAAAATGTTTGAAATGAAATTAGAATTAATTTTTTTTTAGTAAATGCCATTAAAATTGACAACTGCAGCAAAGGAATGCCAAGTCGTTATCAATGTACTGTGTCCATGGAAAGCCCTTGGTGTGCTCCAGTATTACACGGCCACGTACATGTAGTTTTCAAGGAAAAACATCTCTTAGACCAAAAGGTACTCTGTGAGAGGGATCTGCTTGACTTACACCAACAAAGGCTGAACCTGCTCTTTAGATTTTGTTGAAAATGGAGGAATAAAAGGTACCGGTGAGCCCCATTACCGTTATTGAAAACGATCCCATATTCTTCTAACAAAAAGTTAATATTTGTGCCATATCGGGCCTCTCCACCTTCTCTTAGCATCACCAGGATGGCTCCACCATCCTCCAGGAACTTCTTCAGAACCGAAAACTAGAAGACAGTAAAAATCCAGAAAAAACATGTGTGAAAGAAGCCATACACAAGACTGCAGGAAGCTGGACTGAGATGAGGGAAAGCAAATGATTCTGACTACTTGCAATGAACTTGATCCTATCAAAAAAACATTCAAATTTTGATTTGTGTAAACTCATGTAAAGCAGTACTGTTGCAAATTCTTCTGTGTTGTTCTTTTCTATTTCGCATTAAACAAATCTTGAAACATAACTAATTTGCAAACAATTTTTGTCTTCTTACCTCAGCAGCACTGAACTTTTCTCTTGGCCCTGCTGTAATCCACAGTTTTACCCCAAACAGCTTCTCAGATGTGATCTCATCTTTTAAGCTATGAATAAAGAGATGCGATATTCTTGGATATAGTACTGAATCACAACTTACTTTTTTTATTATTATTTATTAAAGAACTAGCAGATAAACACAAAGCAAATCGTTCAGTCACTTCACATCCTTTTATCTGGGTTAAAGTTGACAATTCAAGTGAAAATAATCCTTACGAATTTGAACCCATTAAACAGCAAAGCCCCTCTAACAGGGTACTGTGGCAGATCCAGAACTGGTATGATCTGTCATAGCTGCTACTAAACTTTGTGCCTGATGAGCTCCCTCTTCTTCTTCTTTTCTTTTTGCTCTAAACACATGTTGCAGTGGACAGATCGGCAATATCATATGTACAAGGGCTGACTTCTTTTTATCCCAAACTCTCAATCAAGACAGACCTGTATCAGGAGGCTCACCCTTATAACTCAGGCTCGACCTCTCCCACAGGTAAGAGAGCTGAAAGCTCCAAAGACAGCTATGTACGCACAGCATCCCCCTGCGAAAGCTCAGGTAACGCCACGCAGCCCGAAGAAGGCATTTTAGCCCACGACACACTCTGCCAGGACGATGGGGCGCTCAGCGCAGACCCCACACAACATTGAGATGTCTGCCGGCCCCCCGGGATGCGGGGGGTGCGCCCGCACGGCCCGGCCCGGCTGAGAGGCCCCGGCCCCGCGGGATGCGGGGGGTGCGCCCGCACGGCCCGGCCCGGCTGAGAGGCCCCGGCCCCCGGGATGCGGGGGATGCGCCCGCACGGCCCGGCCCGGCTGAGAGGCCCCGGCCCCC
>VZTV01072115.1:0-17005 GCA_013400875.1 Anhinga rufa | reverse complement strand
GGCCCTTCCCGCCGCGGCGCCCGGGGAGCGCGGGACGGCGGCCGGTACCGCAGCCCGCCCCGCCCGGCAACGCGCCGGCCGCGGGGGCGCATGCGCGGGCCCCGACACCCACCCACCCCCCAGCGCGGAGGTGGTTTGCTCCATTTCCCCAGCAGGGAATTGGAGCGGGACTGTACCAGTGCGGCCGGATCGGGGGGGGAAGTGGCCGCCGAGGCCCGCCCCACGTCCCTCAGCGACCCCCGCCCCCTGGTCTTGGGCCCAGGTAAAAGCAAAACCTTAACCCTAAAGCGGGGCTTTTTGTTTAATTTCCAGACAAGAAACACCCACACAGCCGAGCCTCGGGGTACCGCCGCTCTGGGGCACAGCGCAGAGCTAACACCTGCCCCACACACGCAGGGCAGGGAGGGAAGCACACCAGTGCATGCACTTTAATATAAACTGTACAGGTACAAGATAAAGTCTAAAAAAAAATTTAATAAAAAAATCGTTGCAGCCCAAGCTTCCCAACAACACAAGCATCACACAACTTCTAGAAAGCCTCTTGTTTATTCCTGTGTGGCAGGTTGAAGCTCTTCACCCCCTTTCTCCTCCCCACAGCAACAGAGCAAAACAACGTAAAGTGACATTCAATGAGTACACCAGCATTTAAATTAAGGCAGAATAAATAACTTCTACATCAGTGACAGGCTGTTCAGGCAGGCGCTGGAGCCTGGAGGAGGAGGACGGCTGCCGCCCTCCCTGCCCGGCGTGCAGGGCTCAGCGCTGCCAGCCGCCCCGGCTCCCGGCACCCTGTGGTGCTCATCGCCGTGGTGGTGGTGATGGTGGTGTGCCTCTGTCGAGACAAGCGCAGGCTGTGAAAGGACTCCCCCATCCCCAGCAGGCATTAGCCATAAGGTTATTTTGATTTTGCCGAGCAACTCAACCTCTCCCCCGCCTGTTTTATCTGGGATTTCCCCCCCCCACACGCACACACACAGGCTATTCCGTAAGAGCCTCCTTGTTGCTTTGGCAGCATCCCCATCCTGGGCCAGAGAGAGATGATCCACTCACCGTGGGGAGGGCCTGGCTGGCGTGAAAGGCCACAGCACAGTTCAGGATTTACAGACCTGCAGCCACCTTTGGAGCAATAACTGTTGCACAGTCTGAGCCCAGCTCAGTCGAGGATGGCTGGCTTAAGCTGCAGTCTGCTTAAAGGAAGGAAGCCGCTGTTCTTGGCAGTGTGAAGAGTTTCCCTTCTCTATTACAGGGGCAAAGCAGTTGGACATAGCTGGGCAGAGTTAGCTCCACAAAAAAATAAGTGGCCAGTTAGAGGGACATATGTGTTGATGTGGATGATAGTACATACCTCAACCATAAATACAGCCACAGAGTGAATACAATCCTGCTAAGTAGCACAAGACCCTCAGGGGGAAAATAATAATCAGTGTCCCACTTTCCATGCCAGGGGAAGTCATTTAGAGGGAAATCCACTAAACAGCAAGAGTTAAGAGCTCTGTTGCATCCCAGCCAGTTAGTGTATTAATCCCAATTTCCTTAAACCATGAGCAAAGGACAGTGCCAGTCCTTTCAGAAAAAAAGAAAAACAAACATAAAACCCATTCAGTTAAAATCTGGCTTCTCAAAGCCTTTATAAAACCTAGATGCCCTCTTCAGCTGGTGCATAAGAAAACCCTAAAAACGCATCTGAGGCACTGGAGCTGCTAGCTGCTAGGTCCGGCGTGTGGGTGATGGAGGTGGAGATGGCTTCTTGGGTGAACTCTGGATCAAAGTGTCGCAGATCAGCTGGACCGGCCTAAGCCAAGGAACAGAGACACACAGTCATTTTGAGAGCAGACCCCAACCAGGCACTTGTGTTCAGCCAGTCTAGCACAGCTGCTGTTCAAGTGTCATCCCAACCGCATTTGCAGTTCCTAACCTGCACTTCAGCACCCCTCAGTGTCAGCACAAGGCATCTGGAGAGGATGCCTTTCATACCACTATATAACAGATACCAACAGAAATACTCACTTACCACATTGGGGTTAAATGGAGGAGTAATCCTCTTGTGGTACAAGTCATCCCAGTTTATTGGGCTGAAGAATACGTGGTTCTTTATTTCAAGCTGCATAGAAAATGGAGGGGAAAAAGTCATTCTTCTGCCAACCCTCTTCTTCCAGCACCTGCTAGCTGGTTTCATAGCATTAAGTGACTGAAGCAAGACTTGGAGCTACCATATATCCATGTAGGCCCCAGGTAGCTAATCCTTAATACATGAGTGTCTTAGTCCAGTAATCCCTTAAGGGAGATGACACCATCACATGTTGGTGTCCTAACTTGCCACCACACCTTTCCCTTTGGAAATCCAAGTCAACCCCATATGCCCTTTTAGGAGGCTGGAGAGACATCAAGCTGTGTGGAAAGCTTTTTCCAAGGCAGTGCTGTTATCACAACAGAAAGGTTCAGAATAGAAAGGTTTCCTATCCATCCTCCCTCCTGATCCTAACAGAGGCAACCTACAAAGTCTGTCTTGGCACCCAGCCTCCTCTTCTGGTCCTTGTGGAGAAGTCCCTGGAGGATGTCACAAGCTGCTACAGTCTTGCTTCCTTGGATCTGGAGCGGCTTGTGCAGAATGTTGTCATACATTTGAGACACATCCCGGCTGTAAAAAGGAGGCTAATTTGAAAGAGAGGAGAAGCAGCCAGGTAAAACATGAGCTACCATAAGGAACCACACATTTCAGGATGAGTCCTGCAGCAAATAGATGAGGGAGACCTGCCGTATCTCATATGTCAAACATCTCTGTTCAAAGGGCAATGGCATGATTGAAACAGGCCATCTAATTCAGGATTAAATTCTCCATGTCAGGCACCATGTGAACACCAGACCAACTTCATCACATTTTTTGAAAATAAATTCCCCACCACGTAGAGTAAAACAGCTTCCAAACTTACCAGTCCAAACAGCATCTCATAGAGGACAGCTCCCAGGCACCACCAGTCTACTGTCCTGTCATATGGCTGCTTCTTTAGCACCTCAGGAGCCAAGTACTAGGAAAAGTCCGAAGTAAATATTTGAGTCAAATTATAAAGGGTAGACTCTGTCCTCTTAAGTGTACAAACCTGGCTGCAGTTCAAGCTAAGCAAATGCATTAGTAAGCACACAGATGGATTCCCTACTATGCCTTGATAGACTCTCCACTTGCTTTAGAGCAAAGGGTTTGAAAGACACCTACCAAAACCCCCAAAGCATTTTTTTTTTCTGGGCTACACAAGGTTCTCCTCCTAGAGAGGACTGTACAAGGATTTGCCACACACCACAACTCAGCCAGCAAACCTGTCCTGCATTGACACATTACACATCTGAGGCACTCCCATAATTTTGAGAAAACTATAGTTTTCAGTCCCATTAAGTTTTCAGTCCCATTCAAAGCAACAACACTACCAACAACCACCACCAAGGAGCAACAGGGAAGAAATCAAGCAGCCTGCAGAACAAGCAGAATATCAAGCCTGGTCTCACACAGGATTATCTCTGTGTACTATCAGGCTCCCTATCTAGAGCAGGAAAAAAAAACCAAAACAAAAACCCCCAACACCACACACCAAAAACCACAAAACAAAGCTCAAACATTCCTGCTTGGTTCATGTTGTACTATTGCATAAGTGGGTCCCCACCGAAAGCCAAGGGCTACCATCAGGAAATTCCTGCCCACTTCTTCTGAGCTTGAATACTGAAAGGTATCTTGTTTACAGATCCCTGTTCAACCCATCAGAGGAAGGGCAGCAAGGCAGGTGTATTACCTAGGCTAAAGTGCTACCAAAATCTTCAGCTCAGTAAGGAGCAGGAAAAAAGCCTCCAAGAAGCCAAACTGGAAATATTTTTTAGCAAAACCTATGTGAGGTGCATTGGGGAACACGCATTTCTCCTCCTCTGAGCAGTGTTCACATTCCAGAGAGCCTGGCCCTCTCCTCTGCACAGGGTGTTTTGCAGCTCCTGGATACCAAGGACATGTAGAAGGGCACAGCAAGGTCCTGTGTATGTCAGTACCAGCAGGGTCCCTGTTCTGCAGCTCCAGGGTATCAGAGCAGGTAAACAGCCTGCTCACAGGCTTGCTCATGGGCTCCCAGGGTCAAGGTTGTCTCCACAGCCACCTGGAACAGCCCCAGTTTCACAAGACTAGCCATTTCTGAGTGCAGGGATCCCTGCCCCTGATAGCACAGCAAATTTAGAATACTAATCAGCTGTTACAGGTAAAGCTGTCTCTGCTGAGTAGGCAAGACCTTATCTGAACTCCAGCTTCAGGCTGACAGCCTCCAAGAGCCCAAAACAGTCTAATTCACAGAGCCCGTATTTTGAGATTCTGAGCACCCATGCAAGTGTGAGACCCAGAGCAGCAAGTCTCCGAAGGCTTTCAGCCCCCGAGCCACAGTGAAACCCCAGCACATGCTGTACCTCAGGAGTGCCACAAAAAGTAGAAGTCGTCTCCTCTTGCTCCATTCCTTCTTTGCAGAGTCCAAAGTCTGTCAACACTATGTGTCCCTAAAGAACAGGGGGAAATATCAGCTTGGCTGCCTCTTTCTAGAGAGGAGGCAGGCTTTCCAAGCATTGGCCTTCACATTGCATCTCATTTATGTTTTAGTTCCCCACTGTTCATCTACTTGCCCTCCCTCCCCTTCTGGACATCCTATAGTACAAGTACAGGAGCCTATAGAGAAAGGAGAGTTTAGATTTATTTTTTTTAATTTGTCTACAACTGCATAGCTCTGAAGAGATCCAGCACTGCTGTTCTTTGCCACCGCTTATCCCAGAGCCAGTATATATAGCAGTCACCACCAAAGTAGCAGCAGTGACTTGCTCTTAGCACCCCTGATCCCTGCCCACAAGTCAGGTCCCAGCTTTTGGGAACAAGCCAAGAGGGCCTTAAGTGTGCAGCTGTGCAGAGGGCAGGCTCACTCCCTCTTGCAGGATCTGCACAGAAGTGCAGGGGTGCATACATACAAAACCCATGCAATGAAGTGAGCTATACCCAGCTGTTTATGGTCCTGATACTTTTAAAGCCAGAAGGAAGGCTGCAGGAGCTGTGAATATACCTGACAATCCAGGAGGATGTTCTCAGGTTTTAAGTCCCTGCAAGACAAAAAGTGCTGTTTGAGTAGATTTGGCTAGATATTTAGAAAATCTTGATCTGAAACAGCATCAGCTGAGAACAGGAGCTAACAAGACACCACATCCAGTTCACCAAGACCTTCCCAAAGCACAGATTCCCATCACTGTTGGGTATCGACATATGTGAACATAGAAAGACTGCTGTAACACAGGATCAGGTGTTAGCCTGCATTTCCCTGCATATCTATGCATAAATTGACACAGAGACAATTTCTCCCTTCCTGTGCTGGATTTATTTTAGATCTTTCCACCCAGCCATTCTCCTTCCCCCTGTCAGGCTGGGAGCATTTATTGCCCATCAGGTCCCATGCAAACAGCACCTGTCTTGCAGAGTAAAATGCCAGCAGTGTACTGTCTTGTCTGAGGTAGGAGATTCTTCAGCTATTCCAGTCCTGCTTGCACAGCCCCGGAAGAGTCTTTTCCGTCCCCAGCACTGCACACAGCCTGGCTGGGCAGACTTGGTGCCCCTGTTCTCCCCGGCAGGACACGTGCCTTACCTGTAAATGATGTTTAAGGAATGCAGGTACCCAATTGCACTAGCAACTTCTGCAGCATAGAATCGGGCCCGGGGCTCACGGAAGCAGCGCTCCCTTTGCAAGTGGAAGAAGAGCTGCAAACAGATCACAAGGCTGATCATTTCTTCTCTAAATGATGAAGGATATCTGGAGGGAGCCTGAAAGCCAGCTACTTGAGCAAAAATCAATTTGCAGCAAGTAGCACATAAATAGCACCAAATAAACCCAAACCAAATTACTCTAAGCAATCTAAACACCCTTCCAGAAATTGCTTCTTTTGTCCTCCTCTTAGTCACCATCTCACTTAAATCATTGCCCCAGAACTGGTCATCTGCTGATCTAGTTAAGCTTTCTAGCTTGCTACAACCCACAGGCCGTAGTATGGCCATGAGGAATAGCATATGCACAGGGCTGAACCCACTAAGATTCCAGATATTAGACTTTGAAAAGACATCCATGTTAACAATATTACCGAGTTTGAGATAGCACAGAAAAAGACAGCTGAAGAAAGAGGAGCATCTACAGGACAAAAGAAGTCTGACATACTGCAATGGAATCACCCAAGCACAAGACTGGAGTCCAGAGCTGGCCCACAAACAGGTTTTGCCTAAAGCTCACCAAAATCAGCATTTCCCCTGTTCTCCTTAAGATTTTAAAAGGCCTCTAGCAAATTTATTTTTCCTCAGTGTCCTTGCCTTGGGAATCACCTGACATAGGTCATACCCAGCAAGATCTTCACTCAACTTACAGGTGATATAGCATGCCAGCCACTCCTAGCTGGTCCTTGCCAGCCGTCAAGGCAGCATTATACTTCAACATCATTATCTTCTGACAAGAAAGAGTTTTAAGCAATAAAGCAATGTGTTTGGAAAGAACCAAATAGACAACTAAAATAAAGGCTGATGTGCACTCACCTCTCCCCCATTTACATAGTCAAGCACAAAGTAAAGCTTCTCCGAGGTCTGGAAGGAGTAATGGAGTCCCACAAGGAAGGGGTGCTTGACATTTTTCAGGAGCACATTGCGCTCTGCCATGATGTGGTTTTGCTATCAAAAAGCAAGCAAGGCATTAGATCTTCAGGCAATGGTCCAGACCAGCCTGACAGGGGCTCACTGCTGTTTTGAAAAAAGTAGAAGCTAGGAGTTCTAGGGGGTCATCTCCAGCCCCAGAAAGGGAACCACCCTCTCCTCTCTAGCCTGATTCATCTCAGCTCTTCTCCATTTTCCCATGGCACCAAGAAATCCGTGTTTAGCACACGACTTGCCTATGTGAATGCTCACTCAGCCACAAGATACTTCAGTTGCATTACCAGCATTGCTCGTACACTGACCACTATCTGCAGAAGTAGGCAAGGAGAGCAGACATACCTCTTTTTTCTTTAGGATGGTTTTCTTATGCAAGACTTTCACAGCATAAAAAGTCCCATCACACTTGCGTTTGGCCAGAAGAACCTGCAACAGAAGGTCCTGGTCAAAAGTATAAGTCTCACCTTCTGCCATTAGGTTAGTGCTTCCTCATTAGCTCAACACTCTTGTGAGTGATTATACACCAGAGTACAGCTTCACAGGGTCAGGTACAAAGTTTTGAAGACCAAGCTCCAGCCCACTGACTTCCTAGCACTTTCTCATTGCCAGAAAAATGCACACAACAACTCCACATACCTCTCTTACACACCCAATAGAAAGTAGTTTTGGAGCATTTGGGGATAGTCCATTTAAAGTGGATCCTTGCTATCTCACAATGTACAGATCTGTCAAGAGATCTTTTGCTAGCTGAACAAGTCTCAGGCTTATTTTGAGTCAAGTACTGCTCCTCACCATCACCATCCTGAGCATGAAACACCTCACACTTCTGTCCTTAGAGAGGCTGCAGGACAGCTCAAAGTAAGAATGGGCTATGAAAACCCTATCTCAGTTCTCATCTGGTCTCAGTCACACTCAGGCCAAACTCCTCCAGAGAGGTGCAAGCAAAGGACACAGTTGGAAAGAGACTTCCTTGCTGAAGGAGTTTCTAAGCTGCCTCTAAAGAGCTGCAGCCCACCTGTAAATATCCACTTACTTTTCCAAAGCTTCCTTTGCCAATAACCTTCAGGAAGTCAAAGTCTGTTGGCTTGGCACTGTCGGGCAGAATGAAGCAAGTTAATGTTTCTGGGAGAGAAACATGCAACAGCAACACTACCATCAAAGCAGGGTTCCTCTTGGAAACACGAGTGTTTGTGAGAGGGATTAAAGGGTACTGGAGGGGTGACCCTCACTTCCAGCCAGCTGTCAGCAAGCAGGGGACTCACACCATGAATGTCAGTGCACCCAGCAGAGGATGAACAATCCCTCAACAACCCACCTGCTGAACACAGCAGCAGGTGAAAGCACCTCAGGACCAAGTGGCACCTTTCCAGGGGACACAGTTTATTGCTATTTCTGGAGAAAGATAGTCAGGGAGCCAGCAGTGGTGAGGAAGATCTTCCCTTATACCGCTCAAGAGAGATGGGACAAGGGGCGGCAGACACAGACAGGACAAGATGATTATCATATCAGGGACCAGCTACAGCCGAATGTCTTGAAGGCTGGTGCATTGGCAATACACATGGTGTTCAAGGCCAAGTAATGTAATTGTTGGGACTTTTGCAGACACCACCCATGCAAGACACAGGGACCAACTACATTCCCTTGCCAGATCTCCTCACTGCACACTCCACACCCTACCTGGCTTTTGCAGGGAGCTTACTTTGGGTTAGCAGAAGGTCCAAGGTTGATGTTGTCAGTTGGTGTTGGAGGCTAGAGAGGATAACAATAATATTAGTCACAAGGACCATGCTGCAGGTTGTGCTTTCTTTTCCTCAATACAGCATCCCTTGCACAGAGCCTTTGAGAAACACCCATGAGCAAAAGACACAGCAGATGCCTTGGTAAACTAAGTGATGGGGAAAGGGAGAACAGCACTAAAGCAATAGAACGGCTGGAGGCTGTGCTAAGCTAGAGTCTCATCCCATACTTGCACAAAGAAGAAAGTACTAAGAGACTGCTTGGCGCCTGACTTGAGGCTCTTAAGACATGCCGTGCTGCCACAGAAGAAAGGCACTGTGTGGCTCAGTTGCTCACTGCAGCACCGAGACATCAAGGTGCTCCCCACTGCCTGTGCTAGGGAAGAAGCTCTGTGCACAGCTGTGAGACAGAGGAGCACTTCTGCAGGAGGACATCAGCACCTTACCCCCTCCACCCCCCCACCCCTGCAGCCCTCTGCCCACTCCCATTAGCCCCCAAAACTGCCAAGTCTGGAGCCTTGCAAGTGGCCTCATGCACACCTAGCACCACAGAGGTACCCAGCCCTCTTCCCCATGACAAGGAGGTACATACAGGTCTTCCTTCTGTTCCTGCTCCCCAGGAATCTTCCCCTCGGCAGACTCTGGGAGCATTCTGCCTTGTCCAAAAGGCTATACAGGGCTTCTCTGTCCTCCTTTATCTCTACCCAGCATCACCCACAGGGACAAGGGAGCAGTAAGCCTCCCAGCTAACACAGGCTTTCCTCCTTGCCTTTCTCCTACAGACACCAACCCCTCTCTTCATCCCAATGGTGAGGACTTGCTGTCTCAGAGCCATGATCTCACCTGGGTGCTTTTGTCTGGGCTCCGAGAACGATCCATTAAATAAGCAACTCGTTCAGCACTTGGGAAAAGAAAGACCCAGTATTGAAAACAAAATCCAGTAAACAAACAGCTTCACACCATTAACTTGCCAGGGACCAGCACAGACCCCAGTGCATCCTCATAGGAGGCCTCAGCTGAGTTCTCCAGCTGCCCCCTTGGTAGTACTGCTACTCCCAAGGGGTTGGGGTGCACATGCACTGGGGGAGGCAGGGGACAGTGGGTGCACACCAGCAGGAGATGGCGAAAAAGGTTCCTGGGTGCACGAGTGGTTTTAAGCACAAGCATATTAAATGCCATGGTTAGCCCTTGGTTTGCAATAGCAGAAAGTAGTCAGGGCGCCAACACAAGACCAGCGCAGCCTAAGCAGCGACACAGCATCAGGGCCAGATGAGGCTGCAGCCCTCCTGGCCACAGCCAGACCCCTCTTGAGGCAGATGCAGCTCCCACCCCACCACACAGGGATGCTGCAGCACCCAGCCCTGCAGCCCAGCGAGCGTCCCCACAGGGCACCCAGGGAAGCCCAGCTGGGCCGGCAGCAGTTAGAGGCCATTCCCCCCAGCCAGCACAGACCAGTGCAGTTCGGAGCTGTTGACATGGCAGGGAAGAGGGGCTGGCCATGGCAGCCAGGGCGGGCTCAGTCAGCCGAGACATTAAAGCACAGGGCTCTCATCTACCCAGTGCAGCTGCTGCTGGGGCTGGAGAAGCTGGACTTGAACATGTTGGTTCAGACCTGCCTCAATCAAGCACCAGTGGGGAGGGATGGGTTCTGCCACCCCAGGGATTCTTCCCCTTGGTTTTAAAGGTTTCCCCACGCTCCTTGCAAAAGCCAGGATTAAAGAGATTATGAGAAAAAAAGCTCTGTACCCTTCTCCCCTGCCCCAGAGAGCTTTGTCCACTCCCCCTCAGCCCCACCAAGCTCTCATACACCACAGGGAGACTCTGAAGGCTCCCATCCCCCAGCTATTCTCCACCCTGCCCCTTCCAAAAAGGGGGCTCGAAGATCCCACCAGCCTCCCCCACACCTCACCTGTGGGTGCTCCCCCTCTCCGCCCCCACGCACCACCAGGCGCAGACCCACGGCCATGCCAGGGCCCCCCTCCACAGCCGCGCTGACCATGGCAGGAGATGCTGGGCGGCAGCGGGTGCTGGCGGCTGTCCCCGGGGACTGCCCACATCTGGCTGGTGCCAGCCAGCTCCATTCACCGCTGAGCCGGCGCAGGGCATCGGGCTGAGCTTTTAAAGGGCTCTCATCCCACTGGGAGGCTTTCATACTCACTACGAGCAGAGCCTGGAGCCGGAGGCCTTGATGGTTTGTCCTATCCTCTCGCGGCCGTGCTTGATGAGTTCTGTGAGGAAAGTTGGAGCACCGAAGCCGATTAACTGGCAGCACAATCACAAGTGCACAGAGGCATGTTTGTTCTTCACTGACCTTGCTCTTCTCTCCACAGCCGCCCTCCTCCCCCTTCCCACCTACGTACCAAAATAACCAGGAAATTATAGGAACCAGGACAGGTCCCCTCCCACCCCAGCCAGGAGCCTTCAATAGCTCACAGACAGGAGGAGTGCCACAAAACAGACACTCTCCCATGGCAGAGGGGACTCAGGCTAAAGCATCATCATCAAGCCTCCCTGAGCCACCTCTGGGTTCCCAGGAGGGACAAGGAGAGTGTTCACAAGGACGATGTTGTACTGGGATACGTCATGCACTTGGCACATCCACTGCCCCTTTCATTCAGGACTCTGAGTAATTAGGGACATGAATGAAACCTTTCAGGGCCCTGCAGGAGGTAAGCCAGCACACAGGCATCACAGCAAGTAAGTGACTTGCCCAAGGACATGCAGCCAGTGCCAAAAGCTGGGATTCCCACCACGGAGCATCCCTGATGCGCAGTCGGTTGCCACCACCCATCATCATCACCTCTCCTTTCACAGAGAGGCAAAGTCCTGAGCCTGCTCCTCCCAGCACGGGCTGAGCAAGAGAAAAGCCTGGCAAGTGCAAGCTGTATGGAGGAGTTCCTTGTTTTGCTTAGGAGAAGATATCAAAAGTGTTCCAAGACTCAGTTTTACTCCGTGACTCAGCCCTAGTTGTGCTACTGGAAGGAAAGAGAAAGAATCAAAATTCACAGAAGCCTATGCACGTACATACACCCCAGAAAAGGTGCCTTTGTAGACATGAGTAAGTTTTCATCCTGGAATAGCTCTTCTATGGACCAAGGACTTGGCAGCACCAGCTGCCAAAGCCCATCTCACCAGGCAAGGAGTTTTTAGGACAACAAGTTTTGAGGTAAACACAAGCCCATTTACAGAGCCCTTCCTGCATGGGATCTGCACGCTCCAGAGGGCCACCGAACCCAGCACCACCAACAGTTCTAGGACCTGGGGGCAGATCTGATGAAGAGCCAAAAACCAGGCTGTGGTTTTGCAGTCTGAATAGACAGGGAGGAGAAAGCAAGGATTTAAAGAAAAGCCCAGAAACCATTCAGTGAGTGAGCTTACAACGTCAAACTGGTCCGAGACCTTGACCTCATCCAATACTTTGGCCTGCAGCAGGTAGGAGAGTTTGTCCCAGCAGGCACCCACCAGTTAGGGACAGCGTCCAGGCAGCACCCAAATGGATCAATCCCCATCTCCTCCCACTGGGCATAGTCCTTATTTCCCTGACAATCTGGCTCTCTCTGGCTCACCGAGGTCTACTGAAGGTCATCCAATGCCTGTCTCAGGGCTGTGTCTATCCCACAGGCTGCTCGACAGACCAGCCAGGTATCCTGGTCACAGCAGAGGAACGTCAGCCCTGCCCTCCAAATCTGAACCCTCACAAGCTTGGGTTTGGCCCCAGGGTCAGCTTGCTGCCATAGACACTGTTCTGATACCAGACTCGGGGGAAAATAAAAGACTCCCTTCAGGCACAGGTGTGCCTGTCACAGCTTGGGCATTTTGGGGAGTACATGCCCAAACCATGGAAACATATCCATCTGGCTTGGAGGTATGTGCTGGCAGCACAGGATGCAGGACGAGTTCCTGACTTGCTCTGACAGGCTTGGACAAGGCTGCTTTAGCAAAGTCTCTGCAGCCTGGAGCTAGGCAGGAGCATTGCTGCTGAGCAAAGGCTGCACAGTTCCAGAGCCACAGCCTGGCAACCCGTTCATGCTTCCCTCCACCAGCTCTGTTCTGCTCCACTGCTTCTTTGTTGGAAGTGAAGCTACTCAACAAGTTCCTGCTGACCAAAGGCAGCCTTTTCCAACAAAGTATTTCATTAAGTGTATTTGCTCCGAGGCAAGAGTCTCCTTCTACACTGAAGTACCACACACATTTAAGATACATATATCCTCATCCCGTATCACTTTCTATTTGGGCTCAGAGCCACCTTCCCCAGTCCAAGTCCACCATCAAAGCCAGGTTAGTTTCTAGTTTAAATCTGAGCAAACAGGCTTTTCCTTATCACTAACAAACCCTGCTCCCCCTAAAGCACAAAGATTCAACACACACACACTGAAACAACAGAATCAGAAATAGGTCACAAACATACACTGGAATCCGTGGTTATACATGCCCGGCTGCACCCCTCCTTGTGCCTGCTGGGGCAGCAGGGATGCTCCAGGCACAGCCAGGGCCACAGAGAGCATCAGCAAGTAAGTCAAGGAGTCTCCTGATATGATATGACTATTACACACCAGGAACAAACAACTGCACCCCACACCCCCGTCAAAGAGCCCTTCACCCCAGTGCCAGAGGCATCCCCCAGGCAGCAGGCACCCGCTCACACAACAAAGCTGCTACTTACAAGTTGGAGCAGTTACTGCAGCTAAGTCTCCCCCCCACCAAAATATCCCTCAGTAACATACGTTTTCTTCCCAGCACAGCACAAGCAGCTCCCTCTTCCTTCAACAGTTCTGCCAGCAGTGACCCACATTCCCATGCTAGCCCAGCATTATTTGCTACAAACACATTACTAATGCAACGCGTACCTTGCACGGAGAGGCAACCTCATAGTCTCATCAGCTGCAAGCTGCCTCCCACCCTCTTCCCTGATGTCACTGCTCTCAGCATCGTTTCCTACCTAACCTAGATTACAAACCCCCCCGAGCAAGTGCCTCTGCCTCTCCCGCTCTGGGAAGGGCTAGTTGCCAGCATGGAGAGGCAAGGAGGCCTGGCAGGCTGTCACTGGGACAGCAGGCAGTGTTTTGGAAGAAGCGCAGGGTTTGGAGGGGCAAGACTGAGAGAGGGGCACCTAAGGCAGCCTACAGTTTTCATCCAGCACAGGGGCTGCATGCAGCATAAGGGGGAGATGCCCCAGTTTCAGCCTGGGGAAGGAGCACTGGGGAGGCAGGAAGGACGACTCCTGCCAACACATGCTTTTACTGGAAAAAAAGAGAAAGCTTTCCCCTGCTACAGATCTAAAAGATAGCTCCAGGCCAGCACTGAGATCTACTTTCATATCTATTGAGGTACTACAGCACACAGCAAGTCCAGGAAGAGGTTAGGAAAGACTTTAAAGGACTTCCTCACTTAGGGAAGCTTTCTTCACTGCCCTCAGCGGAGCTCCTGGCTTGTCCAATTTTCTCTTGAGGATCCTTTCCCCTACACCCCAGGGACACCGCAAACCAGAGCAGGAACCCCAGCCAAGCAGCCCCACCTCTGAGCAAGCTGGAGCCCACAGACAAACAACCCTCCAGATTTCAGAGAATAACTACATGCAAAGCTGGATAAAAGCCAGCAGGTGGCTAAAGCTTGCAGCATTTTGCAAAAAACAATCCCATGAAAACAGAAAACAAGGCATCAAACACACCTGGGAGCACATCTACCAGCAGAGGCTGTGTCCTGAAGCACGGGAAGCAATCCACACTTGGCAAGCACAGAAACCCCTCATTCTCTGCACTTCCCATCCTGACACCAGCCCACCCTACCACTGACTGCCCTGGCAGACCAGAAGCCCAAAGCTCTCTCCTAGAACTCAGAGGGGAATAGCTTTGCTTCCTGCAGCAGCTCATTTAGCCCATAAACACCCCCCACCTCCTCAGGGCAATCATACCACTGCTGCTGGTTCACTGCAGCCTTTTAAAGAGAGCAGAAAAAGCTGATCAGCTGCAAAAAATGAAGAGACACCTGCTAGATATACCCAAGGAGTGGGAATTTAGGTGGGTGTGGTAGTTTTAGATGAGGGAGGTGTGCAGAAGCCAATTATATCCTAGGCGGTATCTCAGGTGTTCAGAACAATTTTTTACACATGGTAGTGAGCTGGCAATTTGTCCATTGTCCTGTGGTTTGGAGGAAGGTCAAAACTGTTGTTTGGCTCAGGTCAAACTGAGAAGTTGTTCCTTCCAGTGTCCTCCAGTGACCCAGGAAGACTGCAGCCCAGGGCAGCCAGGCCGGTGCTTTGCAGCAGTATTAAATGCAAACATAAACATGTGGAGACAAAAACCTGGTGTTGGAGCATGCAGTGATTTGGGAGACCAGAGGCTAAGCTCTGAGCAAAAGGAGACAGTAGAGGAGGGCTGGTGTCTTCTCTTTCTCTTCATTAAAAATAACATTCTCTTTTTGCTTCCATTGTTGTTTCCTATAAAATCTCCTGTGTGCGGCTGCAGTAGGAGAAAATCCAGCTTCCCAGGGCAGCGGAGGGGCTGGTCACCATGGGACAGGTCCCTAACCCCAGACTACAGCTACCAGGAGGAGAACACCTGAAACATCCAATGTGGTCATTGCCATGTGTAATGAGAGAGGGGAAGCAGCGTGTTGCTTGAAATGTTGTTCTCTATCACGTCAAAGCCTGAGTTTTTTCCTCAGCCAACATCCTCAAGATATTAGCATTGTCAGCTTTTAAAAATAGCTCCTATTAAGTTTTTATTTTCTCCAGTTTTGCCTCTACTTGCATTGAAATGGTCAAGTTTCAGAATACTTTCAGCAGCTAACTTACATTTTCAAATCAGTATCTTCTGCTTTTGTTTCTTTCAGTAAAAACCTCTGTATTGTCAACAATATCTACTTGATTTTATTTTCCACAGAAAGGCTTTCAAACCCTGCCTGGACACAGTCCTGTGCCCCCTGCTCTAGGTGTGCCTGCTCACGCAGGGGGTTGGACAAGATGATCTCTTGAGGTCCCTTCCAACCCCCGCCATTCTGTGATTCTGTGATTCTGTGCATCTTTAATTAAAAACACATTTTCTATCTAAAGAAGAGAAAGCAGAAGGAACCTGGAAGGAAAAAATTTACCAGCTAAAATACATTCAATATCTAATCCGGAGTGTGGCCCGTAATAATAATAGATACTGATGGACAAAGCAATGGTTGGGTTGGTTCCGTCCGTCCTGCCCCTCCGTTTGTAAGGGTCGCTGACACTCGAGGGCTGTGCACACACTGGCTGTAACTCAGGGCCAGGCGTGCGATGCAAAGCTGCTGCCCCCCTTGCACACAGCCACCTCCTGGGCCCGCCGCGGGTCCCATGGGAGCCGGGCTCTGCAGCCCTTGCTGGGAAGGGTGACCCCCAGCCGTCCGTGCCTGCGAGGCTGGGCTGTGGCCCGAGCCAGGCTGGAGCCCACCTGGAAGGCGTGCGGTGGGGCTCTGCCCTCTGCCAGTTGTGCTGCAACCCAACGCTGGCGGGAGACCTCCGTGGGGAAGCCTCCTCCATGCCCTCACCATCCCCGGGGGGTTAGTGACACCATACTAGCCAGGAGCATTACCCTTCGTCTTCCCCAGGGCGGTGGAGGAGGGCTCCATCCAGGCCACGTACATAAAGCCAGCAGAAATATCCCCTCTGCTTACAGCTGGGGCAGGAGCTCAGCGACCGGCACCAGGCGTCCTTGGGAAGCAGAGCGTGCAGATGTTCCTCCGGCTGCGAAGGCAAAGGGCACAGGAGTAAAGAGGAGAAGCAAGCCCTCGGGTGCGGCGCTGGCTGCCTGCCACGCGGGCAGGGCTCTGGGACGCAGGGCCCGCTCCCTGACCCCGCGTCCGGCCAGCACCCACCGGCGCTCGCTCCGGTGGGGATCGGGGTGCTCAGGTCACTCCGGGCTCTGCCACCGCTCCGGTGTCCCTCAGTTTGCACTCCTCCAGAAGGTGCTTTGGGACTGGCAGATGGAGGGCACTGGAAGAGAGCTGGGTGGTACTGGTTGGCTGTTCGACTTCTGAACAACAGAAGGCATTTACCCCGTAGCTGTTAAATTCACAGATTTCTGCTCTTGGGAAAGGATTTTGTTGTTTAATGCTGAGACTCAATTTGTCCTTCCTGTGCCTGCAGTGACTGCCCTGGCACAGGAGAAGACATTCCCTGGAAACACGGGGACACATGAACCACCAGTAAATCCTCTGCATAGGGCAGGTCCTCACCTGGGGATTCAACATCAGATGCCACCAGATGCCTGGGGCACCTATAGGGGTGTCCTGGGCAAGCGGTTGTCCCCGTGAGGGAGGGCATGAGCGGGACAGGTAGGTGTGAGCAGTGTTAGCCTCCAGCGTGTTGCCCACCCGAGCAGCCCTCCCCATGTGCAAGAGGTGAGGCTTTCCCCCTTGTCTGCCCCTGCGCACCCACAGCCACGTCCAGCAGCAGCCTCCAGCAGTTCCTGCCCCTTGCCCAGTGCTGCCCCTCGCCCACGACAGGACACATTCGTGCCACGCTGAAGGTGCTGCTGGATGTGGGAGCGCTTGCAGGGCACATATATTATATCGGCCCGCAGGCACGCAGCCCTACAGGTGCTGCAGATGTGGCCATGCA
>VZTV01072114.1:0-12629 GCA_013400875.1 Anhinga rufa | reverse complement strand
TGTTTTGTAAGCCACAAGCCACTGGTTACTGGCAAATCTTCACTGCAAGTTTCACAGCACTTGATTTTTAGCTTGTGCATGGTGAATAGAATGCTGCACAACTACATCAAACACTTTCAAGTTTCCAAGGGCAGGTTTAAGCTAAATTTTCAACAACAACAATGAAACCCAACTACAAATGATCACATCTGTAACAAAAAAAAATAAATTCCTTTATTGGAAAGCCTACTGTGAACCCTAGTTTATGAGCTGCAACATGTTTCAAACATGAATTTCAATTTAAAAAAATGAATTTGTTGCAATAATTCATCAGTTTGATTTATCCATTAGTAATGCAACCTTACTGCTTTCCAACTACCAGCATAGGCAGAATTTAATATAATACTGACTTTTCTTAGACAGAGGCTCTCCCAGGAACATGTTTCGTGTTTTGGTTTAACCAAGAGCTTTGCTTCAACTGGGGTAGTCATTGGCCCCATGCAAGTTATCAGAAATATGTAATGGACTATTTAAACCATATCTGTGCTTTTCCTGAAGATTTGTATTTCCATCAGAACAGTTTTTATCAAACTAAGAAAATTATGATTTTTGCCTGTGAATGAGTAAGAACCAAATTACTGCCTAACGTTCTTAAATTACTCAGCCACTAGATCTGAATAAATCCAAGACTGAAAGAGTAGGATTGAGACTGAAGTGTGATGCACCACTTTTCCTTTCAGTTTACAGTTAATTTTCCCTGGTAATACCAGATCAGAAGTATTTATATGCATGACTAGTGTAGTACTAAGTGGATATATATGCACTGCTGAAGGATAATTTTTTTTAACCTTGCTATAATCTATTTCAGAAGTAAGCTCACAAAATACCTACATTGTGTGTGTTGAATGTGGAGCTAATAAAGTAAGAGGAAAATTAATGTCTGATTAGATTAGCTAGAGTACAAAGACACAGGGAGCTCCAGCATAGCCAAAAAATCCTCTCTCAAGCTTCCATGTGTTGGAAGTATACGATAGTCCAGCAGACGTGGATAGGGAACTATAATTGTTTTTAAAATTGAGAACAGTTCCTTCTAAGGGCACACAGCTTGTCACAGGGTTAACCTGCAAAATCACTTTTGTTAAAATCTTCAGCCACCTCAGTAAGCCCCAGCAGTGGCACCCACAATGGAAACACTGTTGTAAACTTGCACTAGCAGTTTATACCCCCTGGCCCTGATCCAGGATCCACTACAGAAAGCCAAAGGCTCTTTCAATAGATTTTAAATTGGTCCCTGCACTCCTCTATGTTACAAAGGTGGTAATGAAGTATTGGGAGATGCTAATAGAGAAATAAAACAAAGAGGATCTAAGTAGGTGGTGGATAACCAGTGATTCCCCATGTTCTTACCAAGAAAGAGGGTGAACAGTTTCGCATTTGTCTATGGCTGTAATTATAAACAGAAAGGGACAAAGGCCTAAGTGGCGTGGCATGGCTCCCATCTGTGGGCCAAATTCTTCCCAACCCCACCATGGGGGCAGCCCTCATTCATCATGTTTATTAGAAACAGTCTCTGGCCTAGGCAAACCCCTGACCCACACCTGGGCATCATCGAGGAGAGGACTAGCTGGCTTCAACAAAAACCATGCCATAAATATGGCAGCAGTGAAGCCCTATGAACACTTGTAGTGCTATATTTTAGTCCATGCCTGGTCTTGCTTAGTTTACTAGTGCAGACATTGCTACTCTATTCTACTTTAACTGGATTCAGGACACACTAATTGGCTTCTTGCAAGAGAGTGGTAAATGCTATGACTGTGCTTCAGCAAGAAAGTGGGAGTGCTGGGATAAATGCAAGCTATAACCCGCACTACTAGCTTGTGATCATTTCAGGGTAGAGGAGATCAAGTGGACAGAAATAGGTCCACTATTTTTATACAGATTAATACAGACTGTCAGCTTCCTCCAAATAACAAAAGGTTAAAAGGACCCTGGCAAGTGACAGAGACTTTGGGTTTTGTCATCACCTCTCAGAGAACAATTGCCTCTTCCTCCTCATGTTCCTCAGAGTCAGAAAGCATCCAGACACTTTGCTTTCTCAGCAGTTTGAGGAAACAATGGCATGAACAAGAACAAATATCCTGCAACATATCCCAGGTATTTAAAATTTGGGGTCAACAGATAGTAAAAAAAAAAATTAGGGCACTTCACGAAAGATAGATTCTTCTGTGTCCCCATCAGTACCAGTGACCCACAGTCCAGCCACTGCTGTTTGATTAGCTGGGGAGAAGAGACAGAAACGCCTTTTGTAGAAAACAAGCAGAGATGTTTATTCAGCAGAGATGATACTTTTCTATGATGTCCACGGAGGATTTTTGCCACGTATTGTCTCAAAGGCTGAAACCTCAGAAAGACTTTAGAGAAAATGTTAACAGTTATGGTAAAGAAGCATGTCTTTCCCTTATCTTCCAAAGGCATCAGATTGCTTTCCAGACACAACTGCAGACATTTCCTTTCCCCTATTGGCTTATTCTTCTGGAGCACACTTAGGTTGACTTCAGTTTCAAATCCAGGGACACTGAAATCTTTGAAGAGCATCACCTTTTAAAATGTGCTCTGCTATCTTGGGCAAGGAAACTGGGCTATCAGAAGCAGCAAAGAAATTTTGTCCCTCCAAATATGCTGAACAAGATGCAAGATCCACCTGAATATGTAGGCTTTTCCTGAGGGGAAAAAAGGGAAGGCTTGTTGTAGCCATGATTAAAAAAATTTATTCTTTCATTGTGTATCTATATGAACCTATGGCTCAGGCCTAGTAGTTTAATTGACTTTCATAAATAAAAATAAAATAAAATAAAATAAAATCAATCCTGATCACAAGGTGCATAAAAATGACCTTGTATCCTTCTTCTTTGTGGAAAGTTGGAGAAATGCTATCTATCTAGGACAGATGGTTTTCACCTGGGCTAAAATGACAGAATATGCATCTTGGTTGACATTCCATTAACTACAATTTAGAAATTCTTTCTTAGCCTTACGCATTTTTTAATGCAAGTAAAGTTTACCTTGCTAATTGGTTCACTAAGTAACACATCATTGTTATTAAAAAGAGAAATGAAAACTTGCTGACCTAACATCCATTGCTATGATTATTCTTGTCAATTATTCTACATTTGGAAAGCCAAACAAATGTTGTATATAAAAACTAAATACTGCATTTGGCATAACTTCAAATTAGCTGTCTCACCGTGCTTATAGCATGCAAATTAAATCTCCTGAATAAGCATTAATCATCATAATAGGCTAATTATTGTCAGTTAGCTATCGAATAACTTAGCTACTACACCTTGCAAAGAATTTGGGAAAAATGTTAATAAGAAGATTCTAGCTACCTAAAAGCAAGAAACGAACAATAGAGTCTTTTCTAGTAAACAATTTTAAAGACAAATGTATACCTTATTTTGACCAGTTTGAGCATTATTCTTGTTTTCCCACACATGTAGGCTTACTGTCTTTCAGTAAACTATATTTAGTCCAAAAACATTTTTGTATGAAGATGTCTTTGCATCTATGTCACTTAAAAAGATCTGCTGAGTTTTAAAACATTAATTAACATGTTAATGAACAGCTAATCTTTGTCTTCTCTGGCCATGCACATGGCTACCACAGCAGTTACAGATAGCAAGGGACTTCAATGTTTTACACAGAACTAAATGTTTTAGAAGGGATAAAGTATACATTAACATAGAACTGCTACTTGGAGCCAGTATGCTAGGGCCTCGGAGTATATATTTAATAAAGGAGTGATACATTCTTGAATGTAAATGGATATCCAATGCTTAAATGGAACTGAAGCACTTTTACGAATACATAAATGCCAACACATTCAAAATTAAGTCTTAATCATTTAAACATATCTCTAAAACAGACTTGCAGTAGACTGGCAGGTATTTGTCTGCAGTGTTTGTGAGGAATAGGTTCCTCTCAACAGATTCATTTATATCCCCCAACATAACACAGTTGTCTCATTTACTGAAAAGGTTTCCCCAAGGTGCTCACTGCTGCTGCAGTATTCTCACACTGTCATTAACATGTTCACCTCCAGACTGCCTCCAGGACGGGGAAGAGGCATTGGCCTTACTTTACAAATAGGAAACCAATGCACAGAGTATGATTTATACTATGTCCCAGAGGAAATCCACCTCAAGAGTAGAGATCAGAACTTCCTCTCCCTCACCACCACTGCATCTTCCAGGATGTTAAAAACAGCTCAAAGTTGCACAGAAAAGTTGCGTGAAACCAGTAACAGCTCCAGGACATGTGAGTCTTCCTTTACTGCCTTGACCACAGACCATCTCAGGGGAATATTTCAGTACTTTTTTTTTTTTTCCAAGAAATCACTTGTGTACCTTAGTTTTTCTGCCTCATAACATTCTGCCTATAACAGCAAGCTAAAGAAGCATGAAAGACAATTATAAGGATGCCTCTGCAGATAATAAGATGGGTCTGTAAGAGAACAGTTAGCAAAGCATTGACTGAGAAACAGTTACTCAGTTGGAGGAGGTAAAAATCACTTCCCAGCACACTACTGCCACATCCAGGGATCCCACTGGCCTTTCTGAGCTCATTTCCCTAAGAGCTCCAGTTCATCACTCTTGCCACTGTCACCTCAAAATCTTTTAAGACAACGACTGTTTCACAGGATGCAGCTGCCATTTTGATTGACATTCATCTCCTTTGTACAACCTTATACCTGGGTGTGTCAAAATGCATTTTATTCCAAGAAGGCAGAGGATGCCCTCCCTCACAATTTGCCACCAATCTTTGTCCAAAAATGGTCTTAGTCAAGTTGTTGTGGCTTGGTGTCCAGTCACTGAAGATGACACCAAACACTGCCAGAATCAGTCCTAGCAGAATGCCATTGGAAACGTCCCACACACTGGGGACTCTCCACCAAAACTACACTCTTTGGCATCTGCCAGTGAGGCCATATTCAGTTTGGCTGTTAGATACTACAGTAACAGCGTGAAGTGCTACTGTTCCTCTTAATGCCAACATGGCATCAAGAGATTTTTGAAGCCTAAATACTCTGTGTCTACACAGTACAATCATTAGACTTGTAATCACATGAGAAAACTGAAAGATGCTTTGACGAGGTCTTTTCATCATAAAACTATGTTGACAGCCATTAACTAGGCTTCCATTCTGTAATTCTTTGTCTACTGAATTCACCTACTGCATTCTACTGCAATCAGTAACAAGCTGACTAATCTATACAAATCAAAACCATTCTGCTTGCAGTTCTGAACTCTAGCACAATATTATCACTTGTGTTTCAAAATATGCACAAAATCACATGACTTAATAAAAATGAACAGGTTGACCAGAGATCATCTCAGCAAAGTCCTTTAGGACTCTTGCACTGAGGTACCTGAACTTAAAAAAAAAAAAAAAAAAAAAGTAGTTTATTTTTAAAAGCCCTTCTCTAACTAAGCTACTAACAGGTTTTACAGTTGTTCATTGCATTGATACAGTATTTGGACACAATACCATGTTTCCTTCCAAATGCAGCATAAGTATTTATTTAAATATATCTGGCTTTTTTTCTGCAGTATTAAGAATTTGGAAGTTTCCATCTAGTAAACAATCTATATAATTATTTGGGTTTGTGGACAGTTTGGTGATTTTTTTTCCCCTATATGCTACAAAACTCATTGTCCTTGATCCTGTCACCAGGATTCCTCACGTCTTAGGTTNATCCTGACAAGGAAGTAGGATTTAAGTATAAGACACATCTAATTTTTCCCTTTACAGGAAGGCAACGTTTCAACTTGTAGCTCTGCTATGCACCACCAGAGATCACAGAACGGTAGGGGTTGGAAGGGACCTCTGGAGATCATCTTGTCCAGCCCCTGCGTGAGCAGCACCCCCAGAGCAGGGGCACAGGACCGCGTCCAGGCGGGGTGGGAATGGCTCCAGGGAAGGAGACTCCACAGCCTCTCTGGGCAGCCTGGGCCACTGCTCTGGCACCCGCACAGCAAAGAAGTTTTTCCTCATATTTAAGTGGAACCTCCTGTGTTCCAACTTGTGCCTGTTGCCCCTTGTCCTGTTGATGCTGACCACCTGACAAGCACATACTTTGGCATCAGCTACGAGATTTAGGACACCTCCGAGGCATCCCTTTCTACTGTGACCTCAGTTACATTCCCAGCTTCAGCCACGATGAGGTGTAGAGAACAGCAACAAACACCAAGTCCCATTGAACTGTGGCTGCTGAATTACCTAATTGGTTAGACTGATAAGTCCAAGGAGGTATTCTTCCATACAAATTTAACTGTTTCTTGCCTTGCAGTTTGCTACTAATAGTAAGAGATTGCCTAGTGCTAACAGACTAAAGAGGAAAGAGATGTGACTGAAAAGAAAAAGAAGAAAATTTGTGTTTGGGAAGAAAAGGAAAGGAAAGAAATTCACTCACCTAAGAGCCTTACAGCATAAACTTCTAGATGAGGATCCTATTTTTGCATGTTAATGTAACCGCATTTGAGTGTGAATTATTCTCTTTAAACAAGTTAACGTCAAAAGAGACACAAGCAAAACACAGCTGAGGGCTAACCTTTCTCCCTTACTCATATACACACACACGATTTTTTGGTAATAAACTATTTTTAGTTCATTTTAGATCAAAAGTCAGTCATTGCTGACTGTCTGTGCTAAAATACATATTGCAAAAGCCCTGTAGGAAATGAGTAGGTTTACAGCAACACTGCTGCTGAAATGAATGTGAAATTGAATGTAGTCTGAAGTTTCATAGACTTTCTGTAGCGAAAAGAAATAGGACCAAGAGGACTGTGGAATATTTTTTTCATGAAGAAGTTGTCCTTTTGTCCTGGTTTGCTGTATGTACTCATAAAATCCACTGGAAACAGCAGAACCTAGTACTTGAAAAGATCAAGTACTTTACTTTAAAGTCAGGGCTTTCCTATTGCAAATTATGTTGAACTGCAGAGAACCCATTAGATGGGTAATAACAGCTGAACGGACCCTAAGTCCATCCTGCTCACACAACTCTTCATAACCTTATTTATTTCCTCACAAGAAAGAAGAGTTAAGTAAGCTCAAATCATTATATTAAGCAAGCCATCCATTTTGGTAATTTTTTCACAAACTATCATAAAAAAAAAATCCATTCTAAGTGCACAGAAGTGATTTGTGAAGGGTTAAGCCCTATTTTGCAACAGCTGTTAAACAAAATTACAATAAGGGCATAATCTTGCTGTTCCGGCAGAAATTG
The DNA here is from genome assembly GCA_013400875.1 of Anhinga rufa. Classification (NCBI taxonomy): domain Eukaryota; kingdom Metazoa; phylum Chordata; class Aves; order Suliformes; family Anhingidae; genus Anhinga; species Anhinga rufa. The sequence goes on along the minus strand of VZTV01072114.1, from coordinate 5,362 downwards.
ACATCAGTAGGAGGAATTATATGGTTAGAAAAGTATGCAAAACAATATCAACAAAGCATCAATATAATAAAAATCTCCAGAATAATTTTTCATCATCTTGATCATCAGAAATCTCAACAGTTGTTTTCCCACTTGTTAAATTGGTCAGCAAGAACCATGTAAAACCTGACTGGGTTTCTGAAATATCACTGCAACCACAAAATTACAGGCAGTACCTAAAATAGAACTGTAACAACAGCCATTTAGTGAGAACTTTCTTTTTTTAAAAAATCCCACTGTCTATTATGCAATGCACACTAGAAGAATTGCTACATACTTGGGCAGACAAAGTACCTTGGTAAGATGGACATATCCACTGATCGACAATTTGTCGAGTATTATATGTGTTCAAGTAGTGAAATAGACTCCAGCTGTGCTTAGTACCTCCTGGGTGATATAAAATAGTAAGTATTCATTATGACCTTTAGTCAGATGCTTAATGGTAATACTAATGGACCCGCAATAAAATTTAGCTGACATACTGCTTAAGAATATTCTTAGGCTATTTTGTGGCATTAAGTTGGCATATGTAACTACATTTAAACTCTAAATTAAATAATAAATTTTCAGTTATGTATAAAACTTACAGTTAAAGAAATTTTGGTAGGTTTTGATGTGACAAAATTTCTAGCTAAATGCTAGCATGTAAATGCCAGCAAGCAAGGCTAGCATTTTCAGACACCAGAGCTTAACTTGACTATTACTGTTTATATAAACGGCAGCCCATGAAAAAGCTTGGTTTACAGTCACAGTCTGATACAACAGACAATGTGAACACACTAACCATCACAACAGAGGCAAGATGGTTAGGCTGTTGTATTCAGTCTTACCAAATAGCCCACCAGAAGAATGAAAGCTTTTGTAACGGGGAGATTTCTGCATTGTGATTGCTCATAGCTGAGGAACAATTCAGCAGAGACTTTATTATCCACAGACCTTGCAGTCTTGTCCTGATCCATTGATCTCTGCCATCTCTGCACTGGGATTCTACCAGATGACTGACTGAGGGTCTTCCCTAAATAACCTCATGTATACTTCACAGACCGATGGAAAAACTCACGAAAACTCTGCTTAAACTGCAAGAAAGCATTATAGGCCTGGCCTTCTTCAGTTGCTACCTTTCCTTGTCAATATGACCTTTAAAGAGTTTAGATTTTCTCATTATTTGCTCCCATCTCTTGCTCTCTCTTTCAAATATGTTTTTCATATGCCTTGGTAACTTACCTACTCTTGGGTTTGGATCACCCCCAACTTTATCTCCCTGCTTAACCATATGGTTAAAAAAAAAAAAATCTCACAGAAACAATCTTCCAAAGATGTTTAGTTGTCTGTTCCAGCTCCTGGGTAGTGTATGAAAGAGCTTTCCTTCTGTTATGTTGAAGTTCAGAGTTTTCCCATTCTGAGATGGATATTTCTGTAAAATGACAGAAGTGGACTGATCTGGTACGGATGCACTACCCACCTGAAGACCAGACTTAAAGAGATTTTTTTACAGCTTGAGGATAGGTTTCTGCAGAGAAGCTGAATAAATTACCGAAATTGTAATCTCTACATAACCATAGATATAAAAGCAATAATAATTTACCTTTGGAAGGCTGAGTGGAAAAATCATTTTCTTCCAACTTCCTATTTTACACTAGGATTTTATGTGTATTAATACGGTACAAAACCCTATTCTTACTTTCCAGGTTTTCACACAGGCCTTTCTGTGTGAATGTTTATCTGTATAATATTATTTTAGGGACATAAGTCTCTTTTAGAATAATGTGTGTGTCTGTTATTCTTCTAGCAGCATCCTCCATTCTCCCTTTTGATATCACACAACCTACATCAGCCCTATATTAAATCTAAACAAACACAAAGCCCCAGCAAATGTTGCTTTGCTTCATTTTTAAACTACGTGATACAAATATATCTTTTTTCTCCTAGAAAATACAGTTTAAGAAGTGTTTGAAAGGACCTAAAGAATCTAATTTGTATACTACTTAAATTTTACACTGCTGCATTTGCCCTTCTGAGTGTTCAGCCGTATACCTGCCTTCTGTGGTTCCAGTTGCCCTTCTACATCCATTTGTACCAATAAAGTGTAATTTTTAAAGGGCTTGTATTCACAAAACTCCTGATAAAACCAGTGACACAGGCTTTATCCTTTAAATTTCTAATCCTACTGTTTGTTCATGTACAAGACGAATGTAATTGGGGGCATGAATCCATTTTATTTGCACATATTCAAATGCTAAAGCAGATCTTATCAGCGGGGATTTAAAGAAAGGGGAGTGGCAGAAATGTTGATTTTAGGTCTGCAGAGAACAACTGAAAGACAATATTTTTGCTACAGCATTGTCTATGAAGCCAGGACAAGCAAATATGTACAATGAATGAAAAGAATAAAATATTTTACAGGAAGGTTTTTTAAGTGCTGAAAACAGGCCGGTTTCTACACAAGGTTTACCATTGATTTCAATAGCAGTAAAGCTAGATTAATACCAAGTCCTTTTTAAAATTCTGTCTTATGTATCCCAGCTTTAACCACAAAAACCACAACAGAAACAATGGGTTGTTGAGGCAATAGCACAACTCCTGGGATATGTAGTTGAATATTATTTACCCTTGGAGATGGTAGGGAGATGGTAGGGAGATGGCAGAAGTATGCAACTTGCAAAAGTAAGGTTGCAGGGGTACTAATAGAACTCAGGTGAGCCAGGAAACAGATTAAACACAACTGCAATACCAATCTCGTCCTTACTTCCCTACATGACATTTTTCTTCCCCTGGGACAAAAGAGACTGAAGCAGTCCCATAAAAGTCACTCACTTGCCCATAGAGAACCAGGCTCTTACTACAAATATGCCACACATACTACTATATGCAGCAACAGTTGAGAAATAATAATCTTATCCCATTCACTACTGTAACATAATCTATTTTGTGCCATGTGACAGAGACAGACAGTGCTAACCAACAACATTGTTTCCATAGTTGTCATAGGGAGTGATGACTGTAGGTCCAAAATCCCAGACTACAAAATAAAGGTTGTATCTACTCTGCAATTCCCAGAAACAACTGCAGCGTAACAGAAAAACCCAAGCCAGCTGTAGAAGAACTAAGTGCATCCCAGCAGCATGAAACTCAACTAACTTTGGTGGGAAATGACGGCAGTATACGCATACCCAAACAACAGAGAGTCTATGTGGAGTGTATGTGTTTCTATTAATGACACGCAGATCCATCTTATCCAAGATACACACAATGGAAGTTGCTGTAGGAAGAGATACTTGCAAACTTCTTTGATGCTAGAAAAGTTTCATCTCCAGGTAGTGTCCCACAGGCTGTAGCTCATAAGCACCACAATACTTTAGATTACACGTGCTGCTGTTCAATAACCTGATGCAGATTATTGCTATTCTTTACTTCTTCCCCAAATAACATATTGCAGAATGCACGTTGTTTTTACAGGTGACTGGTTAGCTAGCACACTGCAAAAGGCAAGAGAGAAAACCTTACTGTAACCTTGCTCCTCCGAGCAATCTTCTCAGCACAAGCCAGATGGGTTCTTGCCCTTCTAGGCGGTATGCAAAGCTGGGAAGCAAACCATAAGCATCTATGTCTCTGATAAGCACCTGTAATAATACGGATGCATTCCAGTGAAAACAAGGCTACGTGCAGGGTTTCTGTTAAACACAACAGTGCCTACTGTCTCTGCTAAGAGTAAATTACTCAGATCACACACTTCCCACCACAGTCTCTTTTGAGAAACACCCACATACAGTATTGCTTTGAATTGTTTTCTCCTTTTCCAGATCAGCAGCTAGAAACTCACCCGTTTTCCATGCTTTCAAAGTTTTCTTTTTCTGCAAAGAGAAGGCATTACCACCTATTCTTTAAACTAATTAACTATCCCTTTTAGCTATAATTTCTCTTCATATAAAACATTTGTAAAAGGTCTGTTTTTCCCCATGCCCTCTTTTCTCTCTTCTGGCTCTTCATTATGACCATGCCTAATTGTGATGAGCTGTCCACCATTTACTCTACAGGATTGTATAGAGCTTTGTAATGTGCCTGCCACTGATGTATTTTCAATTGGAAGCAGTTAACTCTTTAGTCCTGCTTCCTTGTTCAAAACAATGAACTGCATGAGGAACTAGTGCTTAGCCCCAATTAAAGATTTTTAAAAGTCTCCATTTTAAGCCTGAGTACTCCAAATTGAGCATTTTTCAAAGGCCCAGTCACAGCTCCAAATGGAGAAAGGGAAATCCTACTGAGGAGAAGAATAGGACTATCCCATCAGTTAGGGTGAAAGTTCTTCTCAATCAGCATCTTAAACATGTAATCAGTATGGGATCTCTTAGGTCTGCCTTGTCCATACAAACCTGCTGATCTCTATCAGTGTTGTTATCAAACAATGAATTTGCTGATATTCACAATTTCAACATCTTTTTCCTGAAGAGAATCTATCTTTCTAACTCTTAACTGTTAAAATGAAAGGAAGGAATTTATTTTTTTTTTAAGGATATGAACATGAAAGCAGCTCTTCTTTCTGCATTAGGAATTCCAGCATTTTTGCGTCATGAAAGTTTCTCAGAGCTGCTCTTGACATAAACCCAGAAAAATACATTAAAATATCAGGAGAAATCTCTCTCTCTCTTCTATTTCCCTTTCCGGTTGAAAGACCACACTCAAGAGCCATTTGCAGTTTCTGCAGTTCCAAGATTATTTTCCCCAGCATGTAGCAATTCTAAACTCTAGCTCCTTCACATTCCCATTTCAGGGTAAATTCCCTCAAAATTACATGAGGGTGGTTCTAAAGACTCCTGTATTCAACTATATGAATATTTTTATTATTTTCATACAAATTACATGCATCTTTAGAGTTGACATCTATGGACAGTTATGAATTAATGGTTATGCCTCTTGATCAGCTTTGCACTGGACACTGATTGTAACATGATGAATGATTGTTTTTCCTATAGAAAACAGAACATAACAGTTGACAAATGTGCATGGACAGCTACCTTTCTGAGCAAAAATGTTCGTAGTTTGGTATCTTGATATTGACAATCTGTCTATAATGGATCCACTAAAACTTCAGTGCAGTGCTGATAAACTGCTTCTTTGTATGTCTTCTTGTCTTATGCATTTTTTTTCTACTATGGATCCCTTTGTCGAAAGAACATAGCTTCAGAATACACTTACAAAATGGGCAACTAATATCTATACTAAACAAAGACAGAAAGAAGAAAAAGACCCAGTTTACACCTATAAAGAAAATAAATTGTAATGAGATCTCATGTATAGAATAACTGCTGAAAAACTGGAACTTTAT
>VZTV01072113.1:206-13157 GCA_013400875.1 Anhinga rufa | reverse complement strand
ATGTTTGTCCTTTCTCTGTTGCTATCAGCTCTCTCCACTAGTAATTTGGTTTGTTCAGCTTTCATAATCCCTCTTCCTTCTTGGGATCTACATTCTTAGTAGGTAACAAGAGTTTTTATCTGCTCTTTATAACTTCTTAGATAATACATGCAGTATTTCCTTTCAATTTTTGCTGATAAATCAATTTCTTGCAGAACTTCCATCATTTTCATTTTGGATCTGTGTATTTTCTGTAGGTGCTTTACAGATAACTAGCAGTGTAGTGGTTGGGAATCCTGTACTTCATAGTGTGATGCACCTGTATTTGTAGTCAAAAATTGTTCATACTTTCTACTAGGAAAAAAAATTGCAATTTAGCATCAAATTTTTTGATCACTGTGATCCACTGTCACATTTCTCATTTCCAGGTGTGTAGAATTCAAGACTGCTTACAATTTGAGATTGCATACAGTTCAGTCTGAGAAATTTTCATCTCTACTGATAGACATGCAAATACTTGTTTCTTTCCGTCATTAGATTGTGCTGGGTTCTTTCTGCACATTCTTCCCGTCCAGGTTTTGAATCTCTCCACTCCTCTGCTTTATTTCTGTCCTCACTTTCCTAGTCCATTGTAATTGTGAATGTTACTGCTTTGTGAGTTTATTATTGAATAATTCATATACTTATCACAGTGTATTTTTAATATACTATGCATTCCACTAGTACTGCAATACTGAAGACTGGGGCTGTCTTCCTAAATCAGGGACTGGCCTGGATAAGAATTCTCTAAACCTTATTAAACTTGGGAGAAATGTACAATGGATTTGTATTCTGCAGTAAAATTCTGCTGCCAATCACAGTACGTCATCCCACCTCCCGCCCTCCTGCCAGCAGATGAGTTGCTACGTTGCATCAGGACATCTATAAATGTACTTTTTTTCTTTCCAAAAGCTATCCTCACCTCTTCTGATGGGGGGCTGGAAATACTGCTAAAATGGAATTTGAAATAATCTGGCTACAAGGTTATTACAGAATCATTTACTCTGAGCTTTTCAGTTAGAAAACATATGAGACATGAGGCTCTGAAACCCCTCTGAAACTTCTTTTTCCAGGCCTTGCTACAGCACACTCTGTGTTCTAGCACATTACCCTTTTCTTCTTCTTCTTCCCTTTAATTCTGGGCTCAACAGAAGGAGGAGCTGTTGCAAAAGGTCCTACAAATTGTTATATCAAAAATTCTTTCTTCTGTCAGTTTGAAATTTTAATCCTGTTTCAAAGAATGTCCTCTAAACCTAGAAAAAATGGTCACAAAAGTGCCCATAGATTTACTTGTATATTAATACTAAAACATCATTTTCACTTACTACTTTGAAACTGAGTGTTAGTGAAACTCACCCGCTGGTTTTTTTCCAGCTCTTGAAAGCGCAGCAGTGACTTGGATATGATAGGTCAGCTCGCATTAGCTGAAGAAATACCTTTACAGCTGGTAATTTCTTTAAAGTCCACGTATTTTTGGCCATTAGTTCTTTAAGACTTTCCAGTCCTTTGGCTGGAAGGTTAGCAACAGCTGTTCTGGAGACATCCCTAGGTAAAGGAAGACAAAGACAAATGGCAGAATATCCAGCGACTGGATCAGAGTTTTTTCAGATTCTTACAGTAACTTAGAAGTTTCATAGGATTCTACAGCAAAAATCAAATCCAGGGGAGGTGGAGATTTCATATTTCTTTGCTAGGTTCTGATACCATTAAATTCAAGGATATTAATTCCTCCTGTGACTTTCTCTGTGTTTAAAAGCTCCTGTCTTTATTGTCTCATAGTGCAGAATGTGGATGATAAAGAAATACCAGGTCTTTTAAAATTACACCTTTAAAGACAACCAGAATACAAATGCAGATACAAAACCAAAGTTTTAAAAATTCTTTAAAGAAATCATCTCTTCCATTGGAAGAGCTGTTTTCCTTTAGACCTCTTTAGACTCACTTGAACCTGTTGGGATACTTCAGTAGAAAGCATTGTAATTACTAAAACAATGTTCTTCGTAAACCGAAATTAAAACCTCCTATCTTGGTCTGTCCTGAAACTCAGAAAATTTAGTATTATGTTTGCTGCTTTCTGTTTCTCTGGCACTGAGTCCCAGCTCAGCAGATACGCTGCACAATTTGTGGGGGAGTTGGATTTCTGTTAGAACTGCCAGGTGAATGTTGTCTGGCCCTGCTAGTGTTTTCCACTCATTTTTACTTTGTCCCAAAATCTATTCTACGGACACTTGAAGTCCAGATGTTTTCTCAGAGTTATATTCTGTAAAGAAGTAAACCTGTAAAAATGGTTCTAGTGTAGGAACACTGTTTTAGCACTTTTATCATGAACACCCTAATAATAAATAATTCAGCTTTTATATCTGCATGGTTTCCCAAGAGTGCTGTTCTTATCCCTCTAGAAATCTCACCCACTGGCTGGTTTCTTGCACCTAAAAGAAAAATTATTGCTCATTTTATGCTTTAAACAAATTTCTTCTAAAACACTTGGGTTTGTTCTGCTTTATTTTTTCTTTTGATTTGCTTGTTGTTTTTTTTTTAAATTGAGTTAGAAATCGCTTCTTTCTGTAGGAGGGCTTTTTTACTTCTAAGAGCTTCTTTGCTATCATACATATTTGAATCTGTCACAACTAGTTGGTTTCAACCACATACACTTCTTTTTTGTCCTTCTGGAGTTTGATAGTAAATACTTTAGTATACTTTTAGTATACAAAAGTAGTATACTTTTGATAGTATATTTTTCTACGAAGCTCCTGAATTGGCTCTTAGAGAAGAGTCTGAATGCTGCCTGCTATCATTTTATCTTTTAAAGAATCACAGAGTAGTTGAGCTTCCACATCATCCAGTTTGACCTCGTGGCTCAAAGCAGGGTCGCCTAGAGCGGCTTGCTCAGAGCTGTGTCCTGTTGACTGTTTCCAGGATTGGAGACTCCACAGCCTCTCTAGACAACATGTTCCAGCATTTGACCACCCTTACAGTAAAGAAGTGGGGTTTTTATGTTGAAATGGACTTTCCTGTATTTCAGCCTGTGCCTGTTGCCTCTTGTGTCACTGGACTCCACTGAGGAGACCCTGGCTCTGTCTTCTCAGTTCCCTTCCCCTCCCCCTTTCAGGTACTTATACACATTGATAAGATTCCCTTGACTCTTCTCCAGACTAACCATTTCCAGCTCTCTCAGCCTATCCTTGTATGACAGATGCTCCAGTCCCTTAATCAACTTAGTGGCCTGCTCCTTTTTGGTTTTCACTACATTCCTCATTTTATAGAGCTATCCTTCTGAAGCAAAACATCTTGGTAAACTAGACCTTGGACTAGATCTTACCAAGACAAGGCTGGCCTTTCAGCAACCCCCATGGGTCTCCCCATCAGGTCCTCATGGTGGTGGCAGCTACCTGCAGGATGGGAACATGGTTAAATGCTGTGTGATGGGAGGTACTAAGGCTTTTTGCGAAGGAGGTGATACCTCACAAACTCTTGGCAGTTCTTTGAGGATGTTCTGGCACAAGCATATGGAGAAAGATGATCCTGTTTGTACAATGAATTGAGATTTCTGAAAAGCCTTGACAAAATCAGGTATCAATGGCTGTTGAGGTAACTAAGCTGTATTGTGATAAGGTGAATGACTCTCCTAGATTAATTAAAAAAATAAAAGTGAGGGAGGGAGAAGCCTGGGAACAGATGACAAGTTTTCATGCTAGAAAAAGAATGGAAAATGAACTGGTATCTGAATATACACATCATTGCAACAGAGGCCCTCAAGGGCTAGGCTAGCTCTGGTACTACTGAAATATTCATAAACAGTCTGGAAAGAGAATGAGAGTAGCTGCAACAAAGCTTGTTTCTGACACAAAATAATACAAGGTAGTGAGAGCTGAAGTTGATTGTCTAAAGAAGCAGAAGGATTCCGCAATACTAAGTGATGGAGCAGTACAATAGTTGACATGATTTAATACTGATGAATATAGAATGCATTTAGGAAAAAGTAATCTTAACTCTGTACATGGATGTACATGGGTTTAATTTACCTAGCACTCTGGAAAGATCTTGGAGTCCTCGCTGCAAATGTCAGGTCAGTGGTATTAAGTAATGTTGAAGGGAAGTAGAATGCTAAGAATTTTTAGGAAAGAAGTAGAAAATAGAACAGCAAAACTTCACTTTGTAAATCTAATACGAATGCATCTGAAATACTACATGCAGTGCGATAAATACTTTGTGCAGTTTACAATAAGAGCACAGAAGGCTACAGCTAGGATGATTAAAAGTATCAATTTGTTTACATATGAAGTGATAAGGAATTTTCTCTCGGGGAAAAGCTAGGACTGGAAGCAGTAGGAGACTACAGATGCCATGCATAGTGTAAAGAAGGTGATGGGGAATGATTATTCATTCTTGTGAGATGAGTTTTGGGGTACCTAAGAATGTGAGGTAGGAGACTTAAAAATGAGAAAATGTATAATCTTTTCAAAAAATTACATCATTAAACTGTGAGAGGCAGTTCCATGGTTCGCTGTGCAAGCCAAACAACAAGGTAACAAGAAGGACAATATCCCTTTTTGTTTTGGTTTTATTGACAGTTGTGTCATGTTCTCATCAGAAATGACTGGGTCAGAGGAACATCCTGGGGGACAAGGTCTTGTGCCTTGGAAGCAGCCACAGAGCCCCTCTGGGGCCCTGGGTGTGCAGGGGAGAGAGCCGCAGCTCCTGGAGAGCTGCAAGCAGAAGGGAGCAGCCAGCCCCAGGACTCAGGTGGTGGAAACAATCTCCCAGAGAGCAGCAGGGAGCATGCAAAGTCTGAAAGACAGATCTGTTCAGTGAGAAGGAGGGCCTGTAAAATTAGTTATAAGACTACGTTGTTTCTGTTCTATCGTACTGAACCCTTTGAAGTCTCTTATGCATGTGTGTATTTAAGCAGTTAGGTATTGCAGTTTTTATTTTCAAAAACTCTGTTTCAAACTTGGGGGGCTTGGTGAGAAGATACAGGCACAGCTGCCTTGAAGTTCTAGTTGACTCAGGATTAATCTTGTTGCAGGGCTAACAACAGATGGTGGGTCCCATCCATGGGCCATATTAAGCACAATGGCTCAGAAGTTTGGAAGTTTCCAGAACCCCCAGACTGGGAAGACCCTAAACTGATGGTATGGTGTCTGCCACTGAGAGGTTCTATGACCTCCCCGCACCGCTGTGATTGCAAAAGGAAAAGCCTCCTGGGAGTCTGGTGATGGTTTGTCTCCCAGTGGAAGACAATTCTGAGGTACCCTACCTAGGCCCGTACTTTGTTAGCAACAAAGTGTATGTCAACTGGCCGGAGAAAAGTGTGGGATTGACAGGGATTTTTTACCTTACAAATCCAGTCTTAACGATTATCTATTCAGATTCACAATCTACTTCAAGCAGCACAGCAGCTGTCTTTAAACTAGCAAGGATAGGATTGGAAAGGTTTTAAATAATAACTACTGATCTTCAGAGCATGTGAATCCCAGCAGTTGTAGTTTGCCAGACTATAGTATCTGTGTCTGCATTCATACAGAAGATATACTTTCCTAACTGATTTCTTTGTTCTGTATCATTGTATGATTGGTCTTGATTTTGGGCTTCTCAGAAAAGTGAGAACTGACTGCACTTATGTCAGCATCATTAATATCTAATAATATCAATAACTAAGATGTTATTTAAACACAGCAATGTTTACATTGCACAGAAGTGTGTCTTGCTACTACTGCTAAGCTATAGCTGGCTCACTTAAGGAAACACAAGAGAAGGGGCGAGAGGCTTGTCCAGAGGATCTGTCTCAAACTGAAGTGACTTTAAAAGAGGTTGCTGAAAGACTCGCTTGTGGCCAGTGGCAGGAACAGAACAGAACCTCCTAAGGTAGGGCCCCTTCCTAGATTGGAAAATAATGCTTTAAAGAGCATTTCTACTTTCTGAAGATAATTAATTACTCACGTGTATCTTGTGCAACAGTTATTAATGTTTTGAATTTGGATTGTATGTTTTGCAAAAGCTAATTCAACAATAAGCCTGATTGTATTTTTGTTGTACTCTGACGAACTTGTGCTCTAGGCAGCAGCTCTTGTTGATGCATTTAGTAAATCTGTTCCACTGAGTTGCTGAATCCTAGCCTACATTTCAGGTGAAGAGCCATGTGCTGTCACTATGCTGTTAAAATAGTTTTCTAAAGGGAGCAATCTATGTATACCTCTGCATATATGTGAATATACAGCAGTGACAAAGGAATTATTGGCATCTGTTCTCCTTTATTCAGTGATCACAATCCCCGCTTCCTCTGCTACTGTAAACTGCAAATTTTAAAAAAAATTACATAACCTTTTAATACCTACTTACATATACCATCTAACTAGGTGGTCTGAGAGCATGGCCAAACTCACACAACATACATATAGCCAGGCACAATCCTTTGTAGTCAAATCTTTCTCATTGATTTTCTTTAAAGCCAAAATGGAAGAAAATTACCCTATTAGGGTGGACCCAAGGTCAGTATTTCAGCCTTTAAATTGCTGTTGCTGCTGAAATCCTGATCAGAAAAAAACAAACCAAACCAAAACAATAAATGATAGATCCGTGGGGCAGAGGTTCCACAATCATAAATTCGTATCTCACTTCAGGAGTGTATAAAGGGAACTCCAGAGACAGAGTCTCTTTGGAGCTCCATAAGTGTTTTTTTGTTGTTGTTTGGTTTTTTGTTTGTTTGGTTTTTGTGTGTGTTTGTGGGTTTTTTTGTTTGATTGTTTTTTAATACTGTTCCCACTGTCAGCAATGCCATTCACTGCCCCAGAAAAAGGAATATTTATCCTCTGGCAATTGTTTTCCATAGAGTTAGTTTTCAGTATTGTAAATGTAACTTTTTTTTGGACAAAGATCCAATGTCCACAAATTCCCATGCCAGCTAAAACAGCTAGATGCCTAAACCAAAAATGAATTAACAAATTATTTTTTAAAATAAGCCAAGTCATTTACACTGCCCAAGGGGGATATGGAAAGACTGAATTGGTCAGACTTCTCAGGCTATTATGCAAGTTAATAAATCTCTGGTCTCTCTATAATTAACTCATTAATATTAGTCTTGACAGTACGGTGGAGGGTGTGTAATAAGGCACCAATTGCAAGCACATTTCTGTCTCCTGTGGGAGATGTTACTGGCCATTGACATGACACAACAATAAATAGTAGGGTTCCATGCAATTTTCATTCATTTTGACTTCAGCCTTCTTAAGGCAGTGCATATGCGGGAGTTTCAGAAACTATTTTGTTCCTGTTAAAATAGTTCTAGATTCCTGAAGGTCAGCTAAGAGCTCTGTTCCGGTGGAAGGATTCTGCTCTGAATTGTTGTTGGAAGATATCTCACTTTATAACAAACCCTTCCTACTTCACAAAGGCAAAACAATTACTGGTTATCCATGGGTAACAGAAATCCACAAAGCTGCTATTAATATTACATTAAAATTAAATTAAAAATTAATAATAAGTAAGTTTCACCCTTCTATACTGGTTTTGGCTGGCATAGAAAATGTCTTCATAGCAGCTTGTAGGGGGCTGTGTTTTGGATTTGTGAATGAAAACAGTGTTGATAACACAGGGGTGTTTTCGTTACTGCTGAGCAGTGCTGACACAGAGTCAAGGCCTTTTCTGCCCCTCACCCCACCCCACCCGTGAGCAGGCTGGGGGCTCACAAGGAGCTGGGAGGGGACACAGATGGGATAGCTGACCTCAACTGACCACAGGGATATCCCAGACTATATGACACCATGCTCAGCAATAAAAAAATGTGTGGAAGTTTGCCAGGCCTGCCGTTGCTTGGGCACTGGCTAGGCATTGGTCAGTTGGTGGTGAGCAATTGTTTTTGTTGCATTACTTGTTTTTCTTGGCCTTGGTTTGGTTTGTTGGAGCTTTGCACAGCAGGGACAGAACTCTTCTTAGCGTAAAGTGGTTATGACCAATACAGCTTCTACTGTAGATTGCTATGTCGTTGGTAGCCGGCCTGATTTTCTGGAGTTGGAAAGATTTGGGAGAAAAATAATGCCTTTTGCACCTTTTTGTTATTATAGCTAGCTACTAGGATTCCTTCTGTGAACAATAAACTGTTATTCTGATATAAATACGGTGCTTTCCTGAAGAGCAAAAGAATGCTGCCATTTTTTGTTTCATTCTGTATTATGATTCCTAATTTTAGTGAAGAGTTCTTCGGAGGACTATAATATCAGACTGGAAGCCAAATTACATGAGAGAGAAGAAAAGGCAGCACTAGAAATAACTTTATTCTGTCTAAAATTATTTTTTCATCTCTGTTTCAATTTCCTTTACATGTGTGCTACTAGAGTCTTTAGTTTATATTAGTTGTACTACAATTGTACAGTCATAAGACAGTTTGTAGTACAGAATCTTTCAGAATAAAAATCTGTATGAACAGTATTTCTGATGTAAGATGCAAGAATTTCTTAAATCAGTTCCCTAAAGCACAGCTTTTGTTGCTTATATTCTTTTTGTAAACATGCTATTCCTATCCCTGCTGCTCTGCTGCTAGTAATGGTTGGAAAGAAAGTGCAACCTAAAATAGTATTATTTTTAAAGCTTTCTCCACTTCATTTTCTCCTACTCACAGTAGAGTTGGTCCACTGTGCACTCCCAGAAATGCATCATCATTGATAACTTCCAGGTATTTGTTCTTGTGCAGATAGCTGCAGAAACAAACAAAACACAACGCTTTGGAAACAGTTATCCATAGGTTAAAGAAGCAGCTCTTCAGTTTACTTGCCTATTCAGATTTACAAAAGCAATATGTATAAGGATTCAGAAAGTAATTTACAGACTTGAGGTAAAGGTGCATGATTAAAGACAGGCAATGCAAGGCTACTGAACACTCAAAAAATTAACATAACTCAAGTGGAACAATCAATGTTAAATTCAATTCAGTGTTCTTAGATTTAAAAGTGACTGATCTAGAATGATTTATTGATTTATTTATTTATTTAGCTGGATTCCTGTTTACCATGGTCTGAAACTGTCATCTGAGAAACTTTATAAATACATGGATTATTTTTACAGGTAATTCAGTCAAGTTCCAAGTTACTTTAGGGAGGCTATGCATTTCTGCCCAAGACTTTTGTTCTCAGTGGCCTAATAGAATTTATGTTTTTGTAGACAGACTTGGGAGAAATAATTGGCTTCAGTAGTTCCACGATTGCAGGTGCACAAAAAGAAAGCATAAATTAAAAAATCTGCAGGAGCAGCAGAAGCACAGTTATCCTGCATTTCTGCCAGAGTCACAGTGGACATACAGCACCGAGCACATTTTGACATTCTGTGAAGAGCAGATATACACAGAACATGATGAAATGGAAAAATAAGCGTTATTTTTATGCATACGGTCCCAGCTTGTGTGTATTAGTTGGGTATATTTGACAGAGTTAGACTGAATATGCGGTTTTGGAACAGTTGTCCAGCTAAAAAATACTTCACAAAATGCAACAGGCATGTTGATTTCCTTGACGAGGTGGTTCCTCCTGGTTAGCCGGGAGGGAGGAGGATGGCAGTTATAAGCAGCTAGATCTCCTAAACACAGAGACAGGAATATGCTGACTTAGCTGTGCAATGAAAAGAGACTGCAGATTAGGTTGTGATATATACATATGTATGTATATATATGTGTGTGTGTATATTTATATGTATATGTGGATACAGTTATGATAATTCTTTCCCTAAGCCAGCAATTATACCCTAGGTAGTGTTTTTACTTAGTTCAGTCAACTTCTGTCACAGTGTTTACAAGAGAAACAGCTTGCAGGCATCAAACCTAGTCATGCTTTTTATCTTAATTTAGATGAAATTGAAATCTTGTGATGGGATTAAGAATCATTTACCAAATACTGTAGTCCTTGGAGGAGGATGGAGGAGCATCTAGCTCTCTTGGCTGAGGGGCAGTACATAAGGAAGGAGACAAAACAGTCCAAGCATTTTGTTGCTGTTTTATGATGAGAAAAGACCTCTGAGAGACGTTTGAACCGAGGCAGCAAAGGGGATGGTACAGCTGCAGGACTGCGCTTTGGGGCAGAAATGCAATGCAACCCATTAAGGAGGAGAAGACAGAAAATTGCCAAGTTGACAAGGGGAATGTATGTTCCCCTTGATGAAATGGTGGAAAAAGGATCAACACTATAAAGGCCCTGAAGGACCATGGTGCCTAGGTAGAAGAGACTCACAGCACCTCTGACTATCCCATTTATAAGTGTTATCAATTTTTTCTGTATAGTGGAAAAGGTAAACTCTAATGGCCCCAGTAGCAAATCACAGATAAAAGCATAAGGCTTCAGTCTAGGAGCGACAACAGCGCCCACGAACTGCAGTATTATAGGTAGCTCAGGTCCAGCAGAAGCAGGAAGAGGAACTCATAGTGACATAAGTATGCTAACAGTAGGTGACCCAGGCCCAACAACTACAAATGTCAGGATTGCTGGACATTTCACCAACAAGGGCACTGGGCTGGTGGAGGCCTTGTCGTGTAAGAATGATGAAAAAGATGACTGCAGGTGATGCCCACAAAGCATTGCTCAAGAGAAGATAATGTGGTCCTCAGTCCAACTAAAGGAGAGAAACTTTGCAAGGATTGCAGACAGACTGCCTTATGGAGGTCATGTTTCACAGGGAAGATAAAAGCAGAGAAAATTCCCAATGATGAGATCAGCAGCAAGAGAGAAATAGGAGAAAACCCCGAAGTGAAGCCAGGTGGCATTGCTCAGAATTTAAACGTAATTATCTTGAAAAGAGGAATTTCATAAAATTTCAGAGTGCAGTTGGCACAGAAATTATAAGATGCCCAGACAGGTCTATTAAAGAAATTAAATGAAATGAAAGGAGAAGGAATTTGATACTACTGATGCAGGCAGTAATACCTCAAGCAGAGAGGGATGTTTGGTACTACAACTATTATAAACAATTTAAAGCTAGCTTGTGATGTAGCTAGGAAGGCAAAAATTACAATAAAAATGTTTTCACAACTAATTTAAGAGGGTTTCCATGAAGTTGCTGTGAGCTGTGCCCATTGTGCCAGTTAGTGGCAAAGATACAAAGGTCAAACCTTTCCTAATTGTAAGTTCTGTAACAAAAACACCATTTGAGATGGTGCCTGTGGAGATAATTGAATTGACTCAGAAAAGTGCAGAAAGTCACTATTTTATCTTTGTGCCAGAAGAGTCTTTTGAATTCAGATGGCTGAACTGGGATTTAGCTGTAAAAATAATAAAGTCAGAGCAATTGTTCTTGGTGTGTGTGGGGAAAAAAAAAAATCAAGTAAAGATTGCAATCCTGTCCTGGTTGAATTCATTGGCAAGTTTTCCGTAACATTCAATGGATATAAGCTTATATTGATCACCATAGTGAGAAATGAGAAGTAAATGCACTTCAGCTGGGTTACACAATACGAAGTCTTACAGAGCCAAGCCAGAGTAACACTTCTGGCATGTTATGCATTTGACGTTAACCCATGCCTAAAGCCTTGTTTCTTAGAGGAAAATAGCTTACCTCATCTTCTCAGCTATTGTTGTTTGAAATAAGCTTTCATTCTTTAAAAATATATGGCATTCTAGTACCACCTGACATCTGTGTTTTCTGAGAACTGACTTTCATATTCTGTATGTGACAACCTAGCCACTTTTGTTGTAAGCTTTTGCTTCAGTTTGCAAATTTTCTCATGATTTTGTCTGCAAATCTAGCACAAAAATTAAAACCAGAGAAAGGGCCAAGAATTAGTCCAAGATTTCAACATCTAGGTTGTAGTTCTGAAGGACACAAAAACCTGCCTGACCTAATAAAACCTGTCTGCTTTAGTAACTAAACATTATTATACAACCAGATAGTTGCTTGTCTATTTTGAAATATTTTTCCCTGATATTTGAACACCACAGTGAATGATAAACCTGACATATAGTATTATACATACACAATAAAAATCTTCAAACTTACGAATAGAAACAGCCAGCTAGTGACTGTTGGGAGGCTCACTACCATGTGTTACTAAGGAGGGACTGCAGTGTTAGCTGCCACTTTTCATGTAGATGAGTCAGGCCCATCAGAATGTACAATTTCCTGATGCTAATTGATTTCAGTTGTTTAAGCCCTTCTATTTTGTTGGGTACCTCTTTCAAATAGAAAGAATAAGACTTCGGTAAATATGAATTTGACAAAGAAAGTTACTTATAGCCAGTATAGCTCCTGAGAATGACTTTAATCCTATTGTTACTGATAGCTAAACTGTATAGAAAGTAATTTAAATACACTGCAGAAAAGAAAACCGCAACAGTGGTATCAGCATGTCTAAACAAATGCTGGGAGTGTTAGAAATCACACGGGTGAAGTGAAATATCTATCCTCAGTGGGGACATGAGATTAATAGTCATTTTGGAAAGTTGGTGGGAGGCAGACAGACATGAATACCACAGTGCAAAGTATGCAGGAAATCTGGAGTAGTAAATGCCGAATCTGGGGTAGGATATGCTGATGGTTTTATAGTGCTATAAGAAAAGAAGACTACTTTTTTTTTCTTTCTTTTGTTTTAATCAGATCAGTAAACTAACTATGCCAGTGACTAATACAGAGTCTCTA
Source organism: Anhinga rufa (assembly GCA_013400875.1). Classification (NCBI taxonomy): domain Eukaryota; kingdom Metazoa; phylum Chordata; class Aves; order Suliformes; family Anhingidae; genus Anhinga; species Anhinga rufa. Next base: position 530 of record VZTV01072113.1, on the reverse strand, counting down.
TGGACTCAAGATCCAGGGGTAAGTGGGAAAAATATTGCATTAAGTCTCAGCCGCACCAGAAAACAAAATGACTGCAGTATGCTGAGCAGGATCTTCTGAGGACATGAAACAGTAACAGGGCATTTCAACCACTATGTAAAAGAGGACATTTTCAATGCGTGCTTCATAAAGCAAGAGGTTAGAGACTCCACAGGAGGAAAAGCAGCTTTTGATTTCAGCTGGAGTGTCACGCATGCTCTGTTTCAAAATGTTACTGGCTAAAGTCTGTTTTATAAGAGCAGCCACCAGGTACTGATATTCAGCAACTCTGTAGGATCAAAAAAG